>SNQJ01S0168199.1:7271-17366 GCA_010110895.2 Picea sitchensis
ATAACCCCTGGAGTCAACACTCCGCCAGGTTAACTTGTGGGAGACTAAGGGCCTCTAAGGAATAAGGCCCCGGCCTTATTGTGCACCCCTTAGAATCGTCGTGAATGACTATCACAGTCTGCCCTCACAACATCGTGGGTCCTCCTGAACTAGGTAATCGTTAACCTACAGTTTGAGCCACGACGGGAGTGCTAGTAGGCTGTGGCAGGGGTGTTGTCCACACCTCTCCCTCAACCTCTCTAGTAGTCATGTGTGGCCCCTTTACTCCATATGTGAGTCTGGTCGACAAGATATCATCAGCCTGCATCATCAACAAATCATGTCAGAACATATCCACATCATACCATCTAGTCATATGCACTAATATCACAGTAAACAATCAAACCCCAAAGGCACACTCCCTAACTTGATCCAGAGTCCAAGGGGTTCCATCGATGCCTCTACATCCTCAAGGTCCAAAACCCTGTACACTCAGTAAAACCGATTCAATAGCACCTGTCTATGTCAATGTAGTAAAACAACATGTCATCAACCCATAACGCATCATAATCAAAATCAAAAGTTTTAGTAGCATACAATCCGAATCAATTGCGAGAAAGTGTCCTCAAAAATAAGTTCGCTCAGTGCACCAGAGTGGGATGTTACATACACCCCCTCTTGGTCTAAACTTCATCCCAAAGTTTCACAGTATAAATGTTGAAATAAAGTGTAGCATAGTATCATATGTCTATCTATCAAACAAAAATGGAAACTGTTGCCGCATATCATATGCATCCTCCCAGGTCACCGAGTGTGGACTATAATTGTCCCACTGGACCTTGACGTGATCTACCATTCGACGTCATAACTGTCGAATGCGATGATCTAAGATGCAGACTGGCTCAGCCGTGAGTGCTCCCTCATCCGATACCTGCAAGAACTCATGTCAATAACATGTGTAGGATCACTAATATAATGTCTCAAAACATATACATGAAAAACATCGTGCATAAAACTCAAGGAATCAAGCAAGCCTAGTCGATAGGCCACATTCCCCTTTCTCTCCACAATCTTGAAAGATCCCACGAACCTAGGAGAGAGTTTAGATCCCTTTGCAAACTTGATCGAACTCTTATTTGGTTTAACCCGCAAAAAGACTCGATCATCGACCTTGTAACTACGATCAACTCAATGTGCATCGGAATAACTCTTCTGTCGATCCTGCGCTTCTTTAATGCTTTGTCTTATGGTTTGCATTTGTTCTTCCATTTCTTGGATCGCTTCTGGTCCCACCAGGACCCTATCCTCAAGTCAATCCCAACTCAAGGGCGTCCAACATGGTCACCCATAAAGAAACTCGAAAGGCGCCATCTTATTGGTGATCTGGTAACTGTTGTTGTAAGCAAACTCCACTAGTGGCAATAATTCTTCCCAACACTTTTGTTGGTCCATCACGTACATGCGCAACATGTCCTCCAAGGTTTGGTTCATTCGTTTGGTCTGTCCGTCAGTATTCGGGTGATACGCAGTACTAAAGTTAAGTTGGGTTCCCAAGGCCTCTTGGAAGCTCATCCAAAATCGTCCGGTAAACACCGATCCTGGATGAAATATAATCCTCTCGGGCACGCCATCCAGCCTCACAATCTCACTGATGAAAACTCTAGCTATTTCAAGTGCCTGATACATCGTATGCATAGGAATAAAGTGAGCACTCTTCGTCAGAGTGTCTACTACTATGAAAATCGAGTCATGTCTCCTTGCCATTAGTGGCAATATAACAATAAAAGCCATCAAAATAACCTCCCATTTTGATTCCAGAATGGCATGTGGTTGTAGTAATCCTGCTGGGTGTCTATCTTTAGCCTTTACCTACTGACATTCTAGACATCTGGACACATAATTGACTATGTCGGCTTTCATTCCCTTCCAAAAGAATAAGGGTTTAAGATCTACCCTCATCTTAGTGACTCCCGGATGAGCCATGTATACTGCTCTATGAGCCTCACTTAGGATCAACATCCTTAACTCATCGTTTGGTGGTACATAGATCCAACTTTTAAACCTCATTAAGCCATCACTATCAAATGAAAATCCCTCAAATTGTGGTACCATCATTGTGTTTTGTTCGATAAAACCTTCGACCTCTTTGTACCAGTCATCGTCACACTGTAAGGTTAGAATATTTTCACGTAGATTCGTCTGAAGAGGCAATACCGAAAAGATGTGTGGTCTCTGACCCAATGCATCTGCCACTCGGTTCACTGTTTATTTTATGTAAGTAATCTCAAAATCGTACTCGCTACGAAATTACGACCAACGCCGTTGTCGCGCGTTGAGGTCACTTTGCATAAATATGTGTTGTAGTCCATAATGGTCAGTCTTTAGTTCAAATTTTCATCCAACAAGGTAGTATCTCCAAACCTTTAAGGCATATACAATTTATAATAACTCCAAATCATGCGTCGCGTAGTTCTCCTCATGCCTTCTCAGTTTCCTCGAGATGTAAGCGATCACTCGTCTGTCTTGCATCAAGACTTTGCCTAAGCCTACCTTGGATGCGTCAGTGCATACCAATAATTCCACATCCATGTTAGGGACCTTTAGTATTGGTGTTGTTGTCAACAATTCCTTGAGCCTCCGAAATGCTTCCGCACATTTCTTGTTCCATACAAACTTCTTGTTCTTTTTCTACAACTCTGTGATCAGATTTTCTATCTTCAAAAATCCCTCGACGAACCATCGATAGTATCCTGCTAAACCCATGAAGTTATGTACTTCTGGGACATTCGTAGGCACAAACCATTCCATAATAGCCTCGACCTTGGTCGGATTTATAGTGATGCCTTCGCCGAAGATCACATGCCCTAAGTAGTGAATCTTCGATTGATAAAATGAGCATTTGGACAACTTCCCATACAATTTGTGCTCTCGCAGACACTGTAGTACCAAGCACAAGTGCTCGTCATGCTCCTCCATCATCTGAGAGTAGATCAAAATATTTTCAATGAATACTTGGACAAACTTGTCCAAGTACTCGCAGAATACCCCATTCATCAAACTCATAAATACCCCTGGGGCGTTTGTGAGTCCAAACAGTAAAACAGTAAACTTGTAATGTCCAAACCTCATCTTAAAGTTGGTCTTAGGGATGTCATCCTCCTTGATCCATAACTGGTGATATCCTGAACGCAAATCGATCTTGGAGAACATCGTCACACCCTTCATTTGATTGAACAGATCAACAATTCTCAGCAATGGATATTGATTCTTGATCGTGGCCTTGTTTAGTTGACGGTAGTCAATGCAAAGCCTCCACGATTCGTCCTTATTTCATATGAAAATAACAGTTGCACACCACAGTGACACACTAGGATGTATCAGTCCCAGGTCCAACAACTCCTTCAGTTGCATTTTCAACTCTTGTAACTCTGGGGTCAACATCCGATAAGGTGTTCTTGCTATCGGTTCAGTCCCTAGTTTCAGGTCTATGGTAAACTCCAACTCTCTCTCCGGTGGCATCCCAGGTAACTCTTCTAGAAATACGTCCACAAACTCCTTCACCACTGGAAGGTGTTCTAGACCTTCCGCTACTCCCTTCTCATTTAACGCAAGGATTACATAAAGCTTGCACCCCTTGCGCATGATCTTCTGAATTTGCAAGGAAGAGATGAACCTCAGGGAAAATCCCTAGTTCTGTCCTATAATCACCCGTCTCTGTCCCTCGTCATCGACCAAGCTCAACCATTTTGTCTTATAGTTGACTATCGCCTCATGCAATTCCAACCAGTCCATACCAATCACGACATCATACGATCCTAGGATTGTGACATACAGGTTGGCCCTTGTGACAAACTCTCCTAGGTTAAGGAAACAGTCGGTAACCTTTCCTCCAACCTTCTGTTTGGCTCCCAAAGCCATCTCTGTGAAGCTAAACTCATCCTGTTCAACTTCCTTTACCTTAATCCTTGTTAGCGCTGCACCAGAAATGAAACTCTCGATAGCACCAGGATCTATCAAAATACTAAGGGTCTGGTCAGCAACGGTACCTGTCATCTTGAGCACAGTCGATTGATGCTCTGCCTGGTGGTTATTCATCGCTACATGAAACTGATGGGCCTTACCTATATCTCCCATGGTAGTGGGTCCGACTGATCCAGACGCTCTGGTCCTCTCCACAGGGAAGTTTCACTAGTAGTGTGGCTCCCCACACGTCCAACACCCCTTCTTCAGCCCAGTAGTCCTGGTACCTGAAGTAGAAGATGACGACCCACCGACCTAGAATCCTGGTTTGTTCTATTGAACAGGCCTAAATTGCTTCTACTACGGTTGATGCTATTATTGATCCTGTGGTCCCCAATAAGGTGTTCACTGCTAAGGTAGCGGTTGCCGAGGTGTAGTGAAGGTGGATCCCCTCTGGAAGCCATGGTATGCCAGCGTATGTCTTCCTAGTGTCTGGTGCTATTGTGCTCCAGATGACACCTTCCTTGCTGGTCTCGCTGGAGTCCTAGTCTAACCCCCACTGATAATCTCCTCCTCTGCTACGAGGGCCTTCTGGAAGGCATCATGGAAGGTTTGAGGCATCAAAATCCTAACCTTTTCACGCAAGCTACTGTTAAGGCCGAACACGAACCTGTTGACCTTAAGTTTCTCAGTGTTAAGGTGTGGAGCATACCGGAGTAGCTCCTTAAAATGGGCCTCGTACTCGGGCACCGTACAACCTCCCTGTCGTAAGGCGTTGAACTCATTAAGATAATGCTCAATGAATTCCTATGAAAGGTACCTCTCTCTCAACCATTCCTTGAACAATTCCCATGACACGTCTTCAACAACCATGTTCAGTTGCGGTAGGAGCATCTTCCACCATAGAAGAGAGCTCCCCTTTAGTTGAAATACTGCCATGTGGACCTTCATGTTGGAGGTATAATCACGAAGTGTGAAGCACATTGCCATGTTCTCCAACCATGCCTCGATGGTTGTGCCATTCGGGGAACCAAGAACTCGAGAAATTTGACCTTATCGAGTTCACGGTGAATGCTACCAGTACCGACCAAAGCGCGGAGTGGAACCTTAGTGGGTGTTGGTGCTCTGGCCTCATCTCTGTCCAAATAGTTGATCAGTGCCTCAGACATGCACTAAAAAGATCTCATCATTCCAACTACATCCCCAACTGCTATCTGCTCCTGTCCGAGAACCTTCTCGTCTCCCTAGGGGTTAGACCCCTCAGGTGTGGATGCTACTAGAGGCGTCGCACCTCCTCCCCTAGCACCCCGTCGTGTACCTCCGCGGCATCCTCTAACCATGATTACCTACATGCACATAATCAACTCAATTAGTAACAGTAAAATCAAACGATATCAACAAAAGCCGTAGCGATCCCAAGTCGTGGGTTGAACTTACTCTGATACCATATGTAATGAACCTCCCATTCGTCACGACATCAACCTCTCATAACAAGTGAATTTTTTTTTGTGTGTGTGGATGTGTACAAGGGTAATAAAGACATTATACTCTGTGTCGAAACACGGTGGCGAACTTGATGCATGCAACTGCAACAACAACATGATGACCTAAGATGCACATCAATCATATGGAAGAAATGAGCGACAATCAACCAGCAAATACAAGACAAACTACCTGATCGTCCTACCCTGCAATGGTTAGGACCTCCAGGACACATAAGAAAAGCTCAAGCCCAAGTTCCCATCGATCTTGACCATGTAAGGTCTCAGGGCTAGCGAGTGTTCTGAGGAACAAGGAGGCGTCTACATCCTGCTCGACACAAGAAAACCCAAACTAAATATGCTAAGTCAACAATGAGTGTAAATGAGTAAAAAGTCATCTCGTAAGGATTCATAAATCAAGAGCGGTAATACATTTTAATCTCATGCAGCTTAACTATATATCTTGTTTTTGAGCAAATCTCCTAGGGGTATGTGAAGAGAATCTATAATTATATGTTCATTATGAGAACCCATAAAAGCTCCATCTTCCTAAGCAATACATGATCTTTAACAACACTTTTACAATAAGCATCCATTATATGGAACTAATAAAATCATCCATAAAAGCAATAATGAGAAGTCACATGTTGACATAGATATAAGAGGTATGTACATTAATGCCAGATATATAAAATGTTATCAACTTTACATTGTAATAGTCTATTACTAAGGTCACCTATTCTCTTTTGAAACTTCAATAATACCCTTAAGAGATAGTTGTTGGTAGCATTCAATTCATATAATCCTCAATATTTAAATCACTTGATTCTTCTATAATTTCTTCACTTTTAATTAAGTATTCAATCTCAATCCTAGAAAGCCTTTAATCATTAATTGAAGCATTACTAACTAAAGTAGCATGTTGTTTTTAAACCTAACTAAATTAAGGTAATTGATGTTATGAATGTTAACTGAAATAAGGTAGAATGCTTTCATTAAAATAAAGCAGATTGCTATTTTTAAATGCTAACAAAGTAAGGTAGTTTGTTGTTATGAATTGTTAACTAAAATAAGGTAGATTGCTATTTTTAAATACTAACAAAATAAATTAGTTGTTTTATTCAACCAAAATAGAGTAGATGGCTATTGCTATAATTGCTATTATTAAATAGTCTCATCCTGTCAACAATTTCTGAGTTAATCCACATCTCCATCTCCTGGCCATTTATATTTAAATGAAGCATTAACTAAGATAAAGTAGAGGCTACTATTCAGTAATTAATGAGGCAATAACACGACATTCAGTAACGAGGCGATTACTAACAATATCCTATTAATCCAGCAAGCCTCACAACTATTAGTAAGTAACTCGCGAAACTGTTTAATCTTAAGTACAATCAACACAAACTTCATTAATCAATTTAACCAATAAAAATAACATTGGTCCTAAAATCAATATCGCACTATTATTCAACATCAGTAACGATATTAGTTTGCAGCGCACCATCTACAGTATGAGAAACATCAGTGTAAAACACGTTGTATATTAAACCTATTGTCAGATAAAAGTCCATCAATAAGAAGAGATAATAGGGATTCTAAGGCTAAGGGTGTCAAAAATTGGTATCGTTGTCCAAAAATATATATCCCTGCCAGAGTTAGGGTAATGCATAAAATGATCCCTTGTACCCTGTAATAGATACAAAAATTAGCAGCCCGAGCATTCCATTAAATACATATCGAAAGGTTTATCAACCCAACCGCTGTCAAATACTAAGCTGGATTTACCATTCGAGGATGCTGAGTTTGACATTGAGTTCATGGTGATTCCATCATTAAAAATTCTAAGTGTACCATTCGAAATGAGAATTATAGAAGCATTTACTGGTGGTGAATGTATCTATCAGGTATTACTATGTGCCTGGTTACAGGATGCACAACTTTTAACGGATTTATGAGGTTAAAGGTCCAACCGTAAACGTCTAAGATCTAGTTCTTCAGAAACCAACACAATTTACTAAGTTTTCTAAAACCAAAGTAAACATTCCAATCTTACCATTTTTTAAGGAAGCACTAACACCAAATTAAGAGAAATTATCCCATGGGAAACTTCATTAACACAGTAAGAAATTATCCTAGCTAAAATTTGTGCTTTAAATAAAAAAATTCTGAGTTTTACCTGAGCTAATCCTCCAGTTCGTTGTGATTATCAATTTAAGAGTTTGATGAATTGTAATAAAAGAATGGCTCTAGGTTATAACCAAAAAATTGTGACAGTAAGGGGGAAAAAAAAAACTACAGTCAAGGAAGTCCAAACTCGGTCTGAGAGCGAAGTAACCAAAGGTAACTTGCCAGGTAAATTAGCCAACGAAAATTCAATAAGGTTGCAGAGTATGGGAAAAGCATGGCATCCACCATTTCGTGTTCAATGCACATTACTTTCGCCCATTAAATAATAAAGATTGAAGAATGAGATTCACAAGCCAGGAGTAGAAAAAAATATTCACATTTTAAATTCGCCAGGGATTTGTATCAACGCAATCTTAAATTGCCAGAAATCATTAATACAGAGTTAAATTATCCCTTCATACATAAGATGCAATCAAAAAAATGTAAAAATGAAGAGCATGGTGAGAGTAGCGCAAGGGTCCATGGTAGGTCATTGAAATGACAGCAGAGGTTTTATCAGCCCCTAGCATGGAGAAAATCTAGCCAGGTATGTTACGCACAGTGAAGGGAGGGCTACGTCCATAACACAATTTCAAGGTTAGTAGAACACGTCAAGGCATGAGAGGTCAACTATCATGGACAAAAATAGGGGTAGACAGATGAGTTCATCCTTTGCTTCACCATCCTCGCACAGAAAAACAGGGCGTTGAGATCCATAGGTCTTTTAATGCTAAGGCGACAACCATAGATCAAGCTCCTGGCTGACTGCTCAAGAAACGACTCGAATGCTAGGGATGAAGGAAAACAATTGCAAGGGTCATAGTCAAACACCACAGGGCGGTCATGACATGCGAGAAGATGAAGGTCACAGAAATCAATCAACCAATCAATCAGCCAGGCTATAAAAATTTCAGTCATAAAACTAGACAATAGTTTACCTACCCAATACACCTGTAGATCTAAAACATAAATTCTACAACATTCTATCATTCAGCCAAAAAATCCTATTGTTGCTTATTCTCTTGCTCTTAGTGACGTCCGCACACTCCGTGCAACTCTCGCTCGTCGACCATCGAGACTACACTTGCACCTCCCAGCCAACGCTAGGGGTACTCTTGTTCCCCCTTAGCCCTTCGAGCTGCAAAGGGGCCACACACACTAACCAGAGGTTTCATCTAGCTCTCATATCGCCTCGCAAGGCCAAGATACCACTCCTCTCCGAGCTGGGTATCCCAGCTCCCCACAAGTAAATCAGTCAAGTCGATAATTCTACAGTGTAACGTTACACAAACAGAAGATGATCCTTTCTTCTTCTCCTTCCTTTCTTTTATAGAGTTTCAAACTTCCTTTCTTTCCTAAAATCTCATTTAGTTAATGTTTTTAAAAATAAAATCTCAAAATTTCCTCTCCATACAAGTGTCCCTCATCCCCTACAATCCTCCATGAATCAATTTCTTTAATTAAGTAATTATCTTTATTTCCCTCACCCACCTAGAGTTACTCCTAGAATCACTCCTAGGTGTCCTTAGATTCCTGTACAGGTTTTAAAGGCTTTCCCTATTATGAAATTGCTAATTCAGTTTAAAATTAGAAAGCTCTCAAATGTGGATTCCTTACTAAGTTGACTTCCAGCTTTTTCCCTTAAGTTCCCCTTTTTCCTTTTTATGTTACCTCCTTTCCCTAGTTTCCTATTTTTTATTTTCCCTCTTTCCCCTTTTTCTTAGAACTCAAAAAGGTAGGTGTGATATTTAACCCATTTTTCCCTTTTTATCATTAAATTAGTAAATGTTATATTATCAAAAGGTAAAACATTTAATTCCCTCATTACATTTTATAACAACAGATTATATATATATATATATATATATATATTTTGAATAAATTAATTTCTTACTCTTTTCATGCTATAAGATTTTATGAAGATCAAACTTATCATCTAATTATTTTTTTATTTATTTTTTTAAATATTATTATTTATTTCTTTAATTATATATATATATATATATTTTAAAAGGGTAGACTAAATTTTACCACTAGCATAATTTAGACTTAGACCTTAGATTTTGTACTGTGTAACAATTAATTAGGGAAATTATTTTTTAAAAAATACTCAACACATTAATTGTCCTAAGGCCTTCTAAGTTCATCCCTCTATTATCAACAACGTGATGTGCCCTTTAGGACGCACTAGGTTCTCCAACGGTGCCACTCGCCTCATCTGTTCCCTTGCGCAATGTGCCCTTTAGGACGCACTACGTGCTCCAAGGGTGCCACTCGCCTCATATGTTCCCTTGCGCAATGTGCCCTTTAGGATGCACTACATTCTCCAAGGGTGCCACTCGCCTCTTGACTGATTGGTAGACATCAATAACCCCTGGAGTACCCACTCCGCCAGGTGAACTTGTGGGAGACTAAGGGCCTCTAAGGAATAAGGCCCCCACCTTATTGCGCGCCCCTTAGAATCATCATGAACGACTGTCGCAGTCTGCCCTCATGGCATTGTTGG
>SNQJ01S0168199.1:27671-39973 GCA_010110895.2 Picea sitchensis
GAAACAAAAGGGTTGTGACGTCGGGATTTCAAAACCCCGAAACCCAATTTTCCATTTCTTTAATGTGAAGAGAAAAACAATCGGGCCTAAAGGCTGTAAGGAGTAGCAAAGGCCTATGGGTTTGATTTTATTAAAGATTTCGAGGAGGGATCAAAGAGCCACTCCGGCTTGAAAACCCTCTGCCTTAGCAAAGGCCTCTGCGCTGACCTCCCGGTCTTTAAGGATCTTTTTAATTCCACCTTCGATCCGGAGCGGCTCTTTGATCCCTCCTTGGAATCTTTAATAAAATCAAACCCACAGGGCTTTGCTGCTCCTTACAGCCTTTAGGCCCAATTGTTGTTCTCTTCACGATAAAGAAATGGAAAATCGGGTTTCAAGGTTTTGAAATCCCGACGTCACAACCCTTTTGTTTCCCGATTTCCCGATCGCCGATATCCCGAAGTGCCTCAACTTCTGCTAGTCCCCTGGGCTAGACTTTTGGGTCCATACAACCTCCCTTTATATGACCACAGTCCTATCACCTTTCGGGATTTCGGGGTTTCTGATGTCGAAATGTATTTGTCTTCGAGACTCTTGATCTCTCGAATCCTGATTTCCCGATATGACTTCCTTTTTTGGGACTTTCCCCGAAAGTCGAGATTGTTCCCACGCATCCTCAAAGATGGACGGTCCTCATCACTTTGCATATTTGGGAAAACAAATGTCTTTGGGTTCTTTCCCACGAGACTCTCGAAATTCCGATTCCCGATCTCCCGTTATGACGAGATGACGTAAGTTGGGCCCCATAACGGAGCTTTCCTCCTTTCAGGATTTCGGACTTCGCAATTCCGAAATGCAAGTGTTTCTTGTCTTCAAGATCCGCGAAACATCGAACCTAATCTTCTTCAGATTTCTGACACGCGTCCCAAATGGACGGATGGTTCAGATCAAACCTCAGACTTCACCAACTGCAAAGTCAAAACACTCACTTATGTGAGTCCCGATGGCCGAATCTCCGACTTGGATGATCACGCAACACGTGTCCTTGCTGAGGTCTACTGTTGAAATCCTTTCGTTGTTTCGTGACTCAAAGGGTCTTGGACTCTTGGTCTCTAAACCTCTGATATGCTGATGGTTCTCGATTCCTTCCACGTGTCCCAACAGATGGATGGTTCTGATTTTTATCAGGGTTTTCACTATGGATTTACCCGATCTCCTGTCCACGGGATTTCCGATATCCCAGACCCCGATGCCTCGATATCCCGACACCTTTCGGGACTTTTTCCCAGCTTGAGAGGGTCTAAACCCTGTGCAACTCCTATCAGATCGGATGGCTAATGGATAACTAGGTGAGGATCCAACATCTGACGATCTCCTGGGCTTGAACTCTTGACACAGCCGTAACCTCCTCGCTTCTTTGTCAGATCGGACGGCTGACGGGATTTTGCTAATTCTCTACAAAGGATTTTGACCGTCTATTTCTTCCCCCTGATGATTTCTGCAAAGTGAACCAAGGATTCTTTCCCGGACTTATCCACCTGTGACCCAAACTTTCGATGCCTTCTAATCACTCAATATGCACCAACTCCTTGTATTTCCTTCAATAGTTTCAAAGGATTTATCCTTCCTGAGCTTTCTTACAACTTCGAGCCTTAAAGAAGACCCTTGCACACACTCCTTGGGGCAACCTCCCAACACTAGAAGTGTTGAATTCTCTTCGACCTTGCGCACTCTTTGCAGCAACGATCTCTCAATACTGTGCTCACCTCCGCAACCTTGAGACTTCACTCACCCTGTGCACTCCTTGCACAGCTCCTGTGCCTGACTTCACCTCTGTGTGAATATGAGAACAACGCTATCTCTCCTGAGCTTTCAGAGATGAACCTATGAACCTTTTGTCAACGCACTTCTTGCGGAAAATTCAACTACACTCTTTGTAGGAACTTTTACTCAGATAGAGAAACAATTGAAACTCATTTCACTTCCCTTTCCTCTCAGATTTCAAACATTCAACAAGAAATCATTCACACATAGCATAAAAGCAATTGCCTGACAGGAAGAGTAAAACATTCATGAGCATAACATTTAAAGATGCATACACAGAGAATATATGAACACCATGAATCTAAATCACAGTTTCTTTGTATTAATTCAGAACTTCTGTACATGGAGTCTACTACACAACTCTCTGCTTCTCTGCTATGCTCTCTCTTTCATGCTTCCTCCTTCTATGTTACAATTACACAATGAGGGTGTCTATATCCGTTTTCCCTCCACTCCTAAAAACTATCTAATCAGAGAACTCAAAGTTACCTACTAACATAAATTCTTTCTACCTACTATGGATGAGAGTGGATCGCTCAAGGTCCTTTACAATATATCAGTACACCTCTCCTTAACTATCACATTTAAGTTTGGCGCATCCGATCTTCAAAAGTTTTTAAACAATTTATCATGTGCTCAAAATGTGTTGGGCTTGTCCCACGCTCGCTTGACGTTGACGATGCTTCTGCATCAGATGGTCGGTTGGGATACTGCATGGGATATTCTCAATAAATATGATAAAGATTATAGTGAGTTAAGGGTTAAATATTTAATAATAATATTGTTTTTATCTAAAGCAGGTCATTATTTCCAATTCTAAGACTTTGCAAAACTGGTGATATTTTGAAAGGGGCATACAAAGAAGCTGAAAATAATGGTAGAAGTGAAGAATTATGGATTTAGAAAACTCTAGAAACTTATTGACATTTTAACTATCAGAACTTATCCTATGTTATACAAAAATAGAAGATGACTAAACAAAGATTAATTTTTTTTTCAAAATGAAAGTATATCGAATTATCTAAACTCTGATATATATTTTCTTCTTAAAACAAAAGTGACTTATCTAATCACACCTTGGATAATGAAACAACTTCCTAATCCTGGAATTCATTGTTTTTTGTACAACAACTTGTTATGCCTTTAATCTTGGCACATAAGAAATCTTTCTTTACTAAGTGTTTCACTCTTATCTGATCACAGATTCGATAATGTTATATTATATAACATATGAATTGTGAAAATGTTATATTATATAACATATGCACAGTGCATATGTTATATAATATAACATATGCACTGTGCATATGTTATAACTAAACACTTATATATATTTTCTTCTAGAAACAAAATTATTTAAACTCAAACAGACTTCAAAGACTCGAAACAAATATTACAAAGGGAGACATAATTAGAACTTCAACAAAACGTGTTTGACGACAGTGAAAATTCCTAAAATTTAAGCCATGTTGGGAAAAGGAAACATAAGTAGTTGAATTGTTGTAGGAATTATACTAACATTTGAAGTTGAAAATATAATCTTTTGATCAAATGAAAATCCATTTTCTAAATTCATATGGTTGACTGCTCAAGCACAGACTGATGACTAAAGGGATAATGGTAGGAATGTAAAAACACAATCTTTTCATAATAATCAATAAAACCCACATAGAGAAGTCATTGAAATCATAAGTTGGGTTCGCCAAGGGATTGTCATTCAACTCATAGGTTTATCATTCAAAATGCAGAGTTTATCAATAAAAATGCAGAGATGTGTCCAAGTTCAAGAAATTAAAAACGCAAAGAGAAATCGAAGTTTTAATCAATCAAGCCACAGAGGTACTCATTGATAAGAAGGCACAAAGACTAAACATTTAGGCATGAATCAATCAAGTCAAATATAAGTAAGGGATATACAGCAGGGAAAATTATTATCCTTCACTCATCATCCATGCATAGAAAAGAAGGGCATTTGAATCTATAGGTCTTTAAACATTGAAGTGACGACCGTCGATTCGGCTCCTGGCCGACTGCTCAGGCACAGACTGATTAGTAAAGGGATAAGGGACAAAAGATAAAACCAAAATATTTTCATAATAATCAATAAAACCCACACATAGAAGTCATTGAAATCAGAAGTTGGGTTAGCCAAGGGAAATCAATTCTGAAAAACATCAAGCAAGGGGATTACAAATACAAGTTAATAATTTATTAATGGTAGGAATGAGAAACTTATCTTTAACCGCAATTTACTAAATTCCCTATAGTCTATGACCATCCTTTGAAACTTATCCTTCTGTTTTACTAAGATCACTAGAGAAGAGAATACATTCTTGTTGAGACGCATGATTTCAACTTCTAACATGTCTTTATCCATTTACTCTATCTCACTCTTTTGAGAATATAAAAAGCAATAAAGTCTAACATTGAGTGGATAACTACCCAAAATTAACTCAATAGCATGTTCATACTCTTTGAACATGGATGAATCCACTAAGACCACATATATATTCCTTATAACATTTCTTTAAGATTCATTAAAACTTCCCTATGGTTGGATCCACTAAAAAAATGTATTAGAACATTTCTTTAAGATTCCTTAAAAGTTCCCTATGGTTGGATCCACTAAGACCACATATAATCCAATGCATTAGAATCCCCAAAACAAAGAGTTTAATATCCATAACCTCACAAACCCACTAATAACATCAACATGTTTTAATCATGATGAGGTGAAGGTCTTGCATGAACATGGATTATATGCCATTGATAAACTTCCCATTAGCATTGTTTATGTCATTGAGTTTTTATACTAATTCCTTTATTGTCATGTTACATGGGATGGGTATGAGGATTGTTCGTATTCCTAATATTTGTGAGGCTTAGTTGGAGTTAGAAATCTAGATAAAATATAGTCATATAAGGTGGAAATTCACGTTGATTGAGAGCAATCATGACAATAATTTCAAATGTAAGTGCATCATAAACTATTGTAAACACGGTAATGTGATTTTTAATGGGATATATATTTTGAAGAAGATGCAATTGAGTAATTCTTAATTGTCACAAAATTTATGGTGGTAATGAAGCCTATTTCTACAAATAGTAATGTGTAACATCCCACTTTGGCGCACCGAGCGAACTTATTTTTTAGGACACTTGCTCGCAAGTCATCCGGATTATTATGCTATTAAAACTTTTGATTTTGATTATGAGGTTTTATGGGTTGATGACATGTTGTTTTACTACATTGACATAGACAGGTGTTATTGAATCGGTTTTACTAAGTGTGCAGGATTTTGGACCTCGAGGATGCAGAGGCATCGATGGAACCCCTTGGACTCTAGATCGAGTCAGGGAGTGTACCATTAGGGTTTGATTGTTTTATTGCAATATTAGTGCATCTGATTAGATGATATGATATGGATATGTTCTGACATGTTTTGTTGATCATGCAGGCTAACGATAGCTTGCCAACCAGACTCACATGTGGAGTAAAGGGGTCATGCATGACTACTAGAGATGTTGAGGGAGAGGTGTGGATAGCAGCCCTGCCACAGCCTACTAGCACTCCCACCGTGGCTCAAACTGTAGGTTAATTATTACCTAGTTCGAGAGGACCCACAATGTCATGAGGGCAGACTGCGACAGTCGCTCACGATGATTCTAAGGGGTGCGCAATAAGGAAGGGGAATTATTCCTTAGAGGCCCTTAGTCTCCCACAAGTTCACCTAGCAGAGTATTGACTCCAGGGGTTATTGATGTCTACCAAGTCAGTCAAGAGGCGAGTGGCACCCTTGGAGCACGTGGTGCATCCTGAAGGGCACGTCGCATGAGAAAAATGGAGAGAGGCGAGTGGCACCCTTGGAGCATGTAGTGCGTCCTGAAGGTCCCAGAAGCGTAGTCGTCTGAAGAGAAAGACACGTCAGCATAGGGAACAAATGAAGCCCGGCGACACCAGGCATGGGTAGATCTTGAAGGGAACGTTGCATTGTTGATGGTAGAGGAATAGCCTAGATGACCTTAGGATGAATACTTGGGTTAATATTTAAAAAACAATTTCCCTAATTAAATGTCATCCAATACAAAAATTTGGGTCTAGAGTCATTTAGCTAGTGGTAAAATTTTGTCTTCTATAAAAAACAAATAGCCAATGTAATAATAATAATAAAACTTAAATAATAATTATGATCTTAGATTGTCTTGAACCACCGAAGGTAAAAATTTAATTTATTGTAAAAAAAAAAGCTGAAACAAAATTTAAAAGCGGGAATTAATTGTTGTATTTTTATAGTTTAATTATATTAATTAAATGGTAAAGGGGAAAAGGGTTAATTTCCACACTTGCCTTTTATTTCTAATTAAAAGAGGGAAGAGGAAAATCAAATTTTGGAAAATTAGGAAAAGGGTAAACATAAAAAAGGGAAAAGGGGAACTTAAGGGAAAAAAAGGAAGGTCAAACTTAGTAAAGCATCTACCATTTAAGAGCTTTCTAATTTAAACCGAAATAGCAATTTAATAAAGGAAAGTTATTAAAAACTGTAAGAGAATTTGGGGACACCACAAGGGTGATTATAGGATTAACTCTAATTTGGGGACACCTAGGAGTGATTATAGGATTAACTCTAGGTGGGTGAGGGAAATAAAGATAATTAATTAATTAAAGAAGTTAATTTATGGAGGAATGAAGCGGATGGGTGACACTTGTACGGGGAGGAATTTTTAGGAATTAAAATTTAAAAAACTTAATTAAATGAAATTTTAGGAAAGTAAGGAACCACAAAACTCTATATAATGAAGGGAGGAGATGGAGGTTGGATCATCTTCTATTTGCGTAAAGTTACGCTGCAGAAATATATTTTTGACTGATTTAACTTGTGGGAGTTGGGATAACCACCTCGGTGAGGAGTGTTAGCTCGGCCTTGCGAGGTGAGCTGGGAGCTAGTCGAAATCTCTGGAGAGTGTGTGTGTGGCCCCTTTGTGGATAGGGGGGCTAAGGGGAAGAAGAGTACCCCTAGCATTGGCTGGGAGGTACTGGTGAAGTCTCACCGATCGGTAAGCAGAAGTGGCATGGAGTGCGTGGGATGTCATTTAGAGCGGGCGATCAGGCAATGGTATGCTCTCTTCATTTTTCTTGGGTAGATTGTATCAGGACTTATGCTTGGATCTTCTTATTTATTGGAAAAGTAAACTGATGTCTTTTTAAGTTGATGATGGAAACTTTCTTAGCCTAGCTCGATGGTTGTTGACTCCCATGGCCTTCGTTATCCTGCATGTCTTGACCACCTAGCTGTGATTGATTGTGTCCTTCGTGGTTACTTAGCTTTCGTCCCTAGCTCGCCAGTCCTCGCCTGAGCAGTCGGTCAGGAGCCCGATCTACGGTTGCCGCCTTAGCGTTAAAAGAACTATGGATCTCAACACCCTCCTTTTCTATGCAAGGATGATAAGCGAAGGACGAACCTGTTAGCCGGCTACACTTGATGTTTGTCCCTGGCTGATTGTTGATTCCACCATCTGGCAACAACCTCTGCGTATGGAATTCTTGAGTCCGTGTTGGTTGTCCCTGCGGTCATTTCAATAACTTATCCTAGTGAATCCTTGCGTTCTCTTATGGTTGGTTGTGTTGGATTGGTAACCAGTGATGTAAAAGATTTGAATTCAGTCTGAAATTTTTATTGGTGTCATGATCATTCAACATATCTAATTTTGGTCGGAAAATGCTATTGATATCCTGGTAATGTAAATTATTTAAATAAAGTCTGTGTCTTATCATTTGTATCTGGGAAACGGTTAAGTCTGCATTCTTGGCTTCTCCTGGTGAATTGTTGTGTGTTTTTTTTTTCTTTTGGTATGCCCTTTTACTCTGCCAAATTTTATCGTACGTTTACATCCTTGGCCTGCAACTTACTCTGTCCTTGGCCACTGGATTCTTATTTATTAATACTCTGCATTCAACCCTTCTATCTACTTGATTACATTGCCAAATGTTTCTTTACCTGACTGCGTTCGAACTCTTGTTGTTGCATTTCTGATTGGTATTTAATAGTATGCAGTGTCACTGTGTTTTAAATTGAAGCTCAGAAGAAAGTTGTATATGCTTCAGCAATGATCTTGTGAGTTTAGTCTTGTAGCGATTTTCCTCCTACTTTACGATTCCAGTTTCTCTGTTGAAAAAAAAATAAAAAAATGAGTTTATATGTTATATAATGGTTGACTGATCGATTGATGCAACCAAACAATTCTTACTCGTCCTGCCTACTTCTGCCACACATGAAAACATAACCCATTATTGTTTTTTACCACTCACACCATAGGCGTAACTTCCTCATGCCCTCTCCTCTTCCCATGGATTTTGGCCTCTTAACATTCAACCTCTAACCTATGTATTGATGGCGCAAGGAATGCAATTTTTTAAATATCCATTTATGGTGTTCCTACCTTAGTCTATTATGGGTACGGTTAAATCTCGAAGGAGCCTGGTTGCTTTTTCTCTGATTTTGGTGTGGCTTCACTCTCTTCCTATGAAATGAGGGATGTTTTTACCCTGACTGTGTTTTACACTCTTGCTCAGTGTTTCTTTTCTCACTTTGTGCATCCCTTACCCATTTCTTTCTCGGCTCCTTTTGGCGACTTGTGCGTCCTTGACCATGCTCTTCCTAGAAAACGTGACTGAGATTGCTTTAAAAAAAAATTACTGTTGTTTCCCTTGATACCTGGCGTTGGGCCTGTAGCTAAAACCTGCCACTTCCATTTGACAGGACAAAAATCATTGCTTGATTCTTATGATTTCCATTTGCCTAGGTATCACCTGCTTTCGATTTTAATGACGGCATTCAAATTTTGCCAATTTACCTTTTTTTGTCCAGGGCCTAAATAAGTTCTAAAATGATACAACTCTGTCAAAAATGAAATTGTATATTTTTCTAGAATTCTTATATTTTAATTATTGATAATGATGGACATATATCGAAGGATAAAAGTATGAACTAACTATATCTACATAGTGTTGGAAAACTAGGAGAATGTCCTTAAGGGCTATGCATTGGTATGATGGAATCCTTCTCATGTTTTTCTATATTTAAGATGCATTTTTTTTTATTTGTCCCCTTATATTATACATGGGCTCCTATTGATTGAAATTAAACTATCTCATCTTTCCTCCTGATAACTAAAATGGTGTTGAGGTGGGGAATTCAGTGCCTAGTCTCTTGGTGTGGATCTACCCTTTAAAAATGACCTATATATTTCAATGTTGGATAAATTTGGAAGTGTTTTTCTTAAAAAAATGTGGTTTCATATGTGCAGAGGAGAGGCTACAATTGCACATAAACTTAGGAATTACCTTATTCCATATAGTGAGTGAAAAATACTTTAAGATTGTTAATATGATTATTCAAGTAAATAGCTAGTTGGACGGAGATGTGGATTAATATAGAATTGTCTAGTTAGGTGGTAATAATATTAAAATTAGTAAGGAGAATAAAGACTAGATTGCAAACTTTAGACTTGCTAAATTAGATATGTAATTGATGTTAGTTGGATTCATAAATATTGCCTAACTGGAACTCAGGCTCGCTAAATTTGAGTCGTAATTCATGTCAAGTTTGAATGGTAAATCGTTGACTAATGGAAATTTAGATTCGTTAATTGATCTGTAATTAACGCCAATTTAAACCATAGATATTTACCTTTCATCCTTGATTAATGGTTGGTTGTTGACGAAGTCATTTTTAGTTGGTGCTTCCTGTTGAGGGTGTGGTTATTCATTATAAATAATGTTTGTACTTGGTTTTGTAAAAATTTAATGTGCTTGGTTTGCTCACTGTAAGGGATTCTAGTTACTTATATAATTATTTTTTCGTGTGTGGGGTTATTAGGATGATTGTCCTTAGATTAGTAGGCTTTGTCTGCTTGTGTCAGGCGGGATGTAGACAACTCCTTGTTCCTCATAACAGTCACCAGTCTTGAGACCCTAAATGGTCAAAATCGATGGGAACCTGGGCATGAGCGTTGCTTATGTGTCCTGGAGGTCCTAACCATTGCAGGGTAGGACAAGCGAGTAGTCATTCTTATTCATCATCAGTTGAATGTTGTACATTGCTTCCAGGTGCTTGATTTGATTTTATGTCGAGTCGTTATGTTGTTGTTGCATGAGTTGCATGCGTTGCGTTCATCGTCATGTTGAAATGTTGAGTATAATGTCATTATTACCTTCCTACACACACAAAAAAAATAAAATTTAAAGGTTCTTTTACTGGTTGTACATTGTAGGAGTCGTACCGGATGGGGATTTCCCATGTGGTATCAGAGTGGGTTCAACCCGCGACTTGGGATCGCTACGTATTTCGTTAATATGATTTGATTATAAGGTTACTAATTGAGTTGACTTGTATTCATGCAGGTAATCATGGTTAGAGGACGCTGCAGAGGTAGACAACGGGGTGCTAGGGGAGGAGTCGCGACACCTCCAGTAGCATCCACGCCTGAGGGATCTAACCCCCAGGGAGATGAGTAGGTTGTCAGACAGGAGCAGATAATAGTTGGTGATGTGGTCGGAATGATGAGATCTTTTCAGTGCATGTCTGAGGCACTGATCAACCATTTGGACAGAGATGAGGCCAGGGCATTGGCACCCACTGAGGTTCCACCACGCGCTCTGGTTGGTACTGGTAGCGTTCACTGTGAACTCGAGAAGGTCAAATTTCCTAAGTTCTTTGGAGCCTCGGATGACGCAGTCACTGAGGCATGGTTGGATAATATGGCGATGTTCTTTTCACTTCCCGATTATACCTCCAACATGAAGGTCTTCATGGCAGTATTTCAATTGAAGGGGAGCACTCTTCTATGGTGGAAGATGCTCCTACCATAGCTGAACATGGTCGTCGAAGACGTGTCATGGGAACTGTTCGAGGAAAAGTTCCAAGAGAGGTACCATTCAGATTAGTTCATTGAGCATCAGCTCAATGAGTTCAATGCCTTATGACAGGGAGGTCATACGGTGCCCGAGTACGAGGCCCATTTTATGGAGCTTCTCCAGTATGCTCTGCACATTAACACTGAGAAAATTAAGGTCATCAGGTTCATGTTCGGCCTTAACGGCAGCATACATGCAAAGGTCAAGATTTTGATGCCTCAAACCTTGCATGATGTCATCCAAAAGGCCCTCATAGTAGAGGAGGATCTTATCAGTGGGGGTTAGACAAGGACTCCAGCAAGACCAGCAGGGCAGGTGTCTTCCAGAGCACAACAGCATCAGACACCAGCCAGACATACGCCGGGATATCGTAGCTTCCAGAGGGGATCCACTTTCACTACATGTCAGCGACCAACACCTCAGCAGCGGACACCTTATCAGGGACCATAGCATCAGCAACAACATCAACCGCAACAGTAGTAGTTTATGCCTGTTCAGCGGAACATACCAGGATTCCAGGCCGGTGGGCCTTCATCTTCTACTTCAGGTACCAGGACTACTGGGCCGAAGAAGGGGTGTTGGACGTGTGGGGAACCACACTACCAGTGTGATTGCCTTGTGGAGAGGACCAGAGCATCTGGATCAATTGGAACCACTATCGTGGGAGATATGGGAAAGGCCCATCAGATTCATGCAGCAGTGAATAACCGCCAGGAATAGGACCAATCGACTGTGCTCGAGACGACAGGTATCATCGTTGACCAGACCCTTTGTATTTTGATAGATCCCGGTGCTACCGAGAGTTTCATTTCTAGGGTAGCGCTAAAAAGGATTAAGGTAAAGGTAGTCGAACATGATGAGTTTAGCTTCATAGAGATGGCTTCGGGAGCCACTGACGGAAAGGAGACATGACTCAATTTTCATAGTAGTAGACACTCTGATGAAGAGTGCTCACTTTATCCCTATGTGCACGACGTATCAAGCACCTGACATAGTTAGAGTTTTCATCAGTGAGATTGTGAGGCTGCATGGCGTGCCTAAGAGGATTATATCTGATCGAGGATCGGTGTTAACTAGACGATTTTGGACGAATTTCCAAGAGGCCCTGGGAACCCAACTTAACTTTAGTACTACGTATCACCCAGAGAATGATGGGCAGACTGAACGAATGAACCAGATCTTGGAGGACATGGTGCGCATGTATGTGATGGACCAACAAAAGTGTTGGGAATAATTCTTCCCAGTTGTGGAGTTCGCTTACAACAATAGTTACCAAAGAACCATTAAGATGGCGCCTTTCGAGTTTCTTTACGGGTGACCGTGTCAGACACCTTTGAGTTGGGATCGGCTTGAAGATAGGGTCCTGGTGGGACTATAAGTAATCCAAGAAATGGAATATCAAATGAAAACAATAACACAAAGGATTAAGGAGGCGCAGGATCGACAAAAGAGTTATACCGATGCACACTGTGTTGACCATAGTTACGAGGTCAGCGATCGATTCTTCTTGCGGGTTAAACTGCATAAGAGTTCGATCAAGTTTGGGAAGGGAGCTAAACTCTCTCCTAGGTTTGTGGGACCTTTC
>SNQJ01S0168201.1:0-20808 GCA_010110895.2 Picea sitchensis
ACAACCATGACCAAGAAATTGCAACTTTCTAGCAATGAGCACTAAATCAAAAGAGCCATAACCTCATCATCAAAGTTTACTCCTACAAAACTTGAATGATTTGTGACCGTGTTAAACTCATTTAAATGATCAACAACAGACCCACCTTTTGTGACCGTGTTAAACTCATTTAAATGATCAACAACAGACCCACCTTATGACATCTTCATATTAAATAAATGCTTCATAAGAAATACCTTGTTGGAGGTTGGGGGTTTTTCATACAGTTTAGCCAATGCCTTCATCAGATCTTTCATTGTCTTTTCTTTTGAAATGTTGAAAGTCATTGATACTGTCAAGCACAACCCTATTGTTCCTAGACTTGCCTTTTTGTCAAGAATCTCCCATTCTTAATCCTTCATAGTTGTCGGCTTCTTTGTTATTCCTCCCAATGGTAAGAACATATTATTATGATACAGATAGTCCTCCATTTGCATCTTCCATAGCTGGTAGTTTTGGTCGTTAAACTTCTCGAGCATAAGCTTCCATTCTTCCGTCATTGCTCCCACTTGAACTAGGAACCCTCCTTTCCTAGGAGTTTATCATCCAAACAAACCTTCGACTCTTATGCCTGTTGTTAAGAAATAAATCACAGGGCAATTAAGATTAAAGGAATGTTGAAATAAAACATAGAGTAGCACAATACACAAGAGAAAAAACATGGTTCACCGAATGTGGGCTACATCCACAGAGAAATTGTCGATCATTCTTTTATTCCTACCAGCAAAGTAAAGGAATGCAACCCATAACACACCCGTTGTAACTTTCTCATCGCTCATTTTTACAGTCTCTTTACCCCTTTTTACCATGCTCTCTCATGATACACAAGCAGTTAGAACATAAGTCAAAATACGAAATAAAGATTCAAATTTTGAATCCTTTCTTAAAATTGTTTCTGATTTTGTCGATTAATCAATACAATTTCACCTTAGAATTGTTATTTAATACACTAATAAAATCCGTTGTTTGTTTTTCAATAGGGTGGATCCATTCTAAACCATTTAATCCTCAAGCATATTGATATCGACGATTCACGGGATTCCGGGGATACGGAGCTGCGCAATGTTTAATTCATGTAGTATTCATGTTTGTGGTTCCACTCTGGGACTTCATCCTCCGACGTCATTTGAATATTTTGTTTCAAGTTATCCTGAATCCCCGAATTCCTGAAGCCCGAAGTCAGTCGAATGTTATACCCTTTCCCTTGAAGTTTTTATTCAAAACTTTGCACTTCGGGATTTCAAACTCCTCGTTTATTGAACCTTTTAGTCTATGAAAGACACATTCATAAGGGAAATACTCAATTGATGTGTCCTATGCCACCTAGCATTCATTACACATGGAGACACGTGGTACTTATTTTAGGCATTTTAGGACACATAATTCACACATTTCAAGATGACACGTGTCGCCCATGTTCTTACGACATGTCTTCATAAGTGACATCATCATGCCATGTCACTCCAGGACACTGTTCTCCGAGATAACATATGATCAACGAATCTAAGAAGTGTCGAAGGTACGAAGTGTCAAAGGTTCGAACTAACGAAGTGTTGAAGTGCTAGAGATTAAAGGATAATGATTAATAAATCTTGATTAAGGGTAACTAATCACTTCACAACTCCCACCTTTGGGACAATTTTAACATTCTCTATTCAATAGCCTTGAATTCCTGAAGTGCCAGAGTACTTATTCTCGCTAATCCAGATTATTAACGATAATTAAGTATGATTAGGGTAAGATATTCGTGGAATGTTTACCGCTTTCATGTAATAAATTTACCATCTTTTAGCATTATGGTCTTGTCATTCAAATGAGAAATATTAAATGTAGAATTAATATCGTGTTTAAGTATAATTTGATAAAAGATTTGAACTCCACCTCTTCCCTGTATTCGCATTCAAAACTCTACCTCGTCTCTGCATTCGTATTCACAAACATTATTTTTCTTACAGGAGCAAATATTGTCGACGAGAAGTCATGCGCCTCGCAGGGGAGCAAAAAAGCAGGTCCAAGACCAATCTGCAGAAGAGACAAACCCAAATTTTGATCTATATTCAAATACTACTGCTCGTTTAACAGGAAGCATCAAATCTTGGACATAGGTTTACGAAATCCTCGAGGAACAGAAATCCACAGTTTCTGATGATGGAAGCGAGGAGGAAGATGTTCTAAATATAAACAAGCTCAAGGAGGTCGTCGAGTCAAAATTACATAAGGTTGCAGCACGACCAAAGCTATTTCCCTACACAGACATGATACACTGGGCTCTGGAGCATGTGGATATACCAACCAAAACCATCTACAACCATCAAAGGACTATTGTCGGCTCGTTTCGACCTAAAGATATCCAAGTAATGTATAAATTGTCCAATAATTCGAAATATGTTTACAATGCAGAATTTGTGAAGAAGTTCGAGAAGGAGGAATGTATAGATTATGACAAAAGTGTCCATGATATAGTTAAAACTTGGTGGGGAAATGAATTTTTTTTTAAAGCAGATAGTCATGGTATATATTCTACAACTTCTTGTGATGCACATCTTATGTATATAGATATGATGCTTTGTAGATTGTATGGAAAGAAAAACCCTGCACATTTCACAGTAGATTGGGTTCTTATTATTCATGAAGCTATAGAAGGTTTCACTTTTAATTGGGGAAAATTGTTGTGGAATATGTAGCTTCTCCCACCGTTTTTCCACCTCTATACTGATAAAATCATACAAATTTTGATCTCTAGGCTCAACAATGTCCTTAATTTGTCCTAGCATATTATCCATTTTCTCATACACCTCCCCAATGACCGGTCGATCAAAATCTGCAAACTGAATCATGCTATAAATTGGCTTGGTGAACTGTAAAACAAACTTGACCTGTGTCCAAAAATGGCTATCAAGGACAGTGTGCTTTGATGCATCCATGCCATCTCTATTAGTGCTAATGTCATCCCACTCATCACCATAGCACCCAAAGCTTGTCTTACCCTCAATAAGCCCCTGAAGGTGAGGAAATAGCTTCCAAATCTAGTCTTTGCAGGCTTAAGTAATTGCAATTTAGAGTAAGTGCCATAAAATGCATTAACCCTTGAATGCTCGGTGATAAATTTAATGAGTTTCTTCCCTCGCTTGTACAAATCATTAATCCATGTACATTCTTTATGCTTGATGATATCAATGCATTAAAAGGTTCAATAATGCGCAAACAATTAGACCAAAGATGTGAGTATATTTCCACCCAATGATTTCTCCTGCTCTTTTACAATTTCTTTGCATTATCTTTGATTACTTGAATCACATTAGTGGGACCAACCTCATCAATAGTTTCAGTAAGATGTCTGCTATGTTACTGAGATACCATGGGCGATGATTGAAGATGAGTCATTTGCTGCAAGAAACATTGCACCGATGGAAATGAAACACCAAGGATATTTATCAAATGTTGGTTTCTAACATTTTGTCCAACCATCTGATACAAAAGATACCTCGACATCTGCCCACCCATCTGTAACCCGTGTAAGAGCTCTTTTGACTTTTGCTTTTCGCGACAAGTAGCACCGCAGTTCTAGCCTTTTCATATCCGGGGCTCTTGAATCCAATGGGGGCTTGTTGATGGCTTTAACCATGGAATGTCAATAAAGAGTGGGAGAACATTGAATGGCGCACCACGTACGCTAAAGGAAACGCCCCTTTTGCATCCACTTCCTCCCTAGCGATAATATCAAAATCTTCTATGGTTCTCTTGCTTCCACTTCCACTTCCACTTCACTTGGCTGCTTGGGTGAGGAGACCTTCCTGGCCGAAGTAAGATGAAAAGGGAGAAGATGCTTTAGGTTGAACCTTTTGTTTTTAAATTTTTAGTATTCATTCTTTGTGTAGCTTCCGCTATCTTGATGTAGTTTTCTCTCTACATTCATGTGTTATCTTATGGCAAATTGCAATATCAATGGACCCTATGTTATCATCAATGTCTAATACCCCACAGATGTCTCCCTCACGGGTGTATGGCTAAGACAGCTATAAGGTTTTCCTGAATGACAACCATGTGGGCATAAAAACTTAGTGGTTCCCACCACCTCTACCCTCTTCAAGTTTTGTGACATACCTCCCACAAGGGGGTTAATGAAGCTTTACCACTATCAACTTCATTATCGTCCCCTTCACCACCCTCCTCTCTTCATTCATTGGGTAGTCTAGGTCACTATGAGAATAACCACTATCATCTTCTTCATTCACATGCCTATTTCCAAAGTTCAACACCATGAGAACCAAAATGCAGGAAAAACCACAGAAAATCATTTCTTCAAGTTTTAGATGAACAACCTGCAATAGAATGAGGAGGAATTGGAAAATGTAGGAGAGACAAAAATACAATAATAAACAAGACATTTTGTGAACAATGTTCAAAATTTCAACAAGAATACACATTGGGCATGCCTATTTTGATGAAATCTCCAATGATTTGCAGAGTAGATGGAACCCTTTGTTCTCTCCTCCAAGCCACTCTCCTGGAAGCCTCTTCAAGCTCTCCAGCTTTGCTCCAACACCAACACCAACACCAAATGACACCAAGAGCTCCTTCCTCTCCACTCCAACTCAAGATGATAGAGCAATGAGGAAGAAGAGGGAGAGATTGTGCTTTATCTCCCTCTCTAACCCCCAAAATGCCCTAGGGCCCACAAGCCAAAAATTAAAAAATAAACACATTTTCGAGCCAAAATTGGAGGAGCGCCCGCATGGGTCTGGGAGAGCTCCGGGAGAGAGAAGCGTAGCGGTTAAAGTGCGGGCAGGTCCTATAGGCTGAAGCGTGTAGTGAAACCGAACAGGCAGAGTGTGGAGCCAGGGGAAAAGCGAGGCCTTGAGACGTGGGCATACCTATTTTGATGAGAATCTCCAATGGTTACAAGTAGGTGAGACCCTTTGTTTGTCTCCTCCAGAGCTCACAAATCCTCTTCAAGCTCTCCAACTTGCTCCAACTTTGCTCCAACACCAAGCCAACACCTAGAGCTCCTTCCCTCTCCACTCCAACTCAAAGATGAAACAATGAGGAAGGAGATTGTGCTTTATCTCCCTATCTAACCCAAAATGCCCTGAGGGCCCACCCACAAAGCCAAAAAATTAAAAATAAACACTTTGAAGACCAAAAATGAGGGGCTTCAGCGTGGAGTGCAGGAGAGCTCGGAGTCTCTGCGGTTGGGGGAGTGGTCCTATAGGCTGAGGCGTGAGGTGTAAGCAGCCAGGGGGCCGAGGGAGTGTGGAGCTTGGAAAGGCGGGGCGCTGAGGCAGTGGGGCTGCAGTTCGGGGAGGGCAGGCATTAGAGGGGAAGTCTCTTGATTACAGGAGGCTCCCTTCCGAGGCCTTGGCGTGAATACAGGGCGTGGTTCCAGAGAGGGAGTCCGGGGAAAGCCGAGTCCCACAGCAGGCTTCAGGCGTGAGGAAGCGAAGCAGCTTCCGAGCAAGCGTCGAGCCACACTCCCCGCCTTCCCGCCCTCCCGAGCAGCTCCCGACTTGTCATGGCTCCACACCCGCACACCTACGAAGCTCCGTTCGCTTCGCTCACGATGCGCTTCCCCTCACGCTCCAGAGCCAGAACTACACTCCCGGATCACTCCCAGACCCTTTCGGGCGCTCCCCGTTTTTTGGCCCCAAAAAGTGTTTTTTCTTTTTTCTTTTTGGCATTGTGTATGGAGCTAGGGCGCCCTAGCAGAGAATGCACTTTAATCCCTCGCTGGTGGAAGTGAAGCTTATTTGTGACAATGAAACAAATGGAGGACTTAATTTATGAGACAACAAGTTCTACATCTACCACCCATCGTGGCATTTCATCAAAACTCTCTGTATGCTCAATGTGTAGTCTTATTGAAATTTTGAATATTATTTCACAAATATTCTTGTTGTATTTTGTCTTCTCCCCATTTTGTCCCTTCTCATTAATGCGGTTAAATCGCGCGAAGAAAATGATTTTCTTGTGGTTTTCCTTTTGCGCACAGTGAACTGAGGTAAACGAGGAAATGAAAGAAGACGACGATGGTCATTCATGGTAACCCGGTTTACCCAGTGAATAATGAAGAGGAAAGTATTGAGAGGACAATATAGTGTTGATGATGACGAAAGCATTAATATGGTATGTCGCTGGTAGAGGTGGTGAGTTTCCTGTTTATGCTTACATGAACGAAGAAAAACCTTATAGCGATTCATGCCGTGTGAACATACTGAGGTATTCATTTAATGACGATAACGGAAGAGAGTCCATTGTTAACGGTACCTAAAATAACTGCGAGGGAGCAGAAAAACTTAAAACTGGAGAGTACACAAAGGGTAGTACTAAAAACAAAGGTTAACATGCTATCTTCGATTGATGAAATTCTACGATAACGATAACTTGCGATAGTGAAACCATAGAGATTTCCTTGATAATGGCGGGCCGAAATGGATGCAGAATAACAGGCTTTATCGTATTGATGTGCGCATTCAATACTCACGACCTGGCATTCGCGTGGTTAAAACCATCAACAAAACAATACGGAAGCCCGCTGAAAGGCACTGAAAACTGTGTTATTAATGCTCCATTCACGGTGGGCATATATTGATGCCATTCAATGTTCTCGGCTCGCCTTATTGGCATTCCGTAGTTCAAAAGCCATCAACAAGGCCCCATTGGATGCGAGCCTGGGATGAAGGCTGGAAATTTGTTTGCTGACGAGGGAAAGGCAAAGTCAGGCTCTTTACTGCGGTTCTACGGATGGGTGGGCATGTACTGCAGGTATCCATTGTATGCATTGGTTGGACCGTGTTGAAACCAGCATTTGATAAACTATCGCGGTATTTAATTATTAATGTAGTGTTTCTTGGAGCTCATATTCATGGCATCTTCGAGGAAACGCAGAAACATCAAAAGCAATGATGAGTTGGTCTACAACTAACGATTCAACAATCGCGATAATAAACAAAGGGCGAGAAAAATCTGGCGAAATATACTGATACATTGACTGAGCACGATAATACAATGCATGATCTTCAGCGAAAGCATAAAAATGCACATGAATGATGACTTCATTAAATATGACGTTGATTAACGCATAAATTGAATACTCAGAAGCTTGAGATAGACGGAGATTCTCGCATATTAACCGGTAAAGATGCTATGTCAATGATAGGCATTGCTGACGATAAAATGGATGCAACAAACTGTCGTGCAATCCGATTCATAACCAGTACATGATTGACTGCAGTGACCTGAAAATGAATAATTAAGGATGGAACGATAACAGAATCAAAATTGTATGATTTTATCGATATGAAAAGAATAATGATGAAACTTCGTATTCCCCTACATGCCTTAACATATGTGCTTACGCAGAAAATACTATCATGCGTCATGGCTTTCAACCCCAACGCCAGGGGGTGGAAAAACCGCACCAAGATCGGAGGTTCAATGTTTATATGCAAGCATTGAAAATGGTGCCCAAATGTTGAGGGTGTGATGGCATTTGGCAACTGGTGTGAGCCGATTACATCGGTTACTGCGTTTGCTTTACAGAACAGCGTTGCGTACTTATGAAGGATGGGGAATTTGCCTTCTCTTAGATTGGTGGGATGCATGGGGAGTGGCGTAAACCGGCTATGTTCTGTCACGGGTTCTTTCCGCGATTGGTGAACTTCTTTGCAGAAGAGGTGTTGGAGCACATATAATTTCATCCACAATGTCGAGGAAGGAGCGGGTTGGATAATGTGCAGTGAGCAGAGACCTTGGTCTATGTACATTACAACTGCGTTATTGAGCCATTCTTGCGAGGATCTAACTATAGATAAAGCAAATAAGTTGTGGGACTACAATCCAGAGGAAGGCAATTTGGAGAATGGAGCATTGGTTTTGGAGGTTGGGAGAATGCTTTTGGATGAGGATGATCATGTTGAGATGCCACCACCCAGTGCGAGGTCACATGGACGGGCCCCTTGACTAGCACTCCACCGATACCTGCATTAGAAGGAACTGTTATCCCGATTTCTAGGATAACTTAGGAGATCATGTCTCGAGGATTACAGGTCCTAGACATGGAGTACCATTTCTTGAGAGTTGACTGAGCATGGCTGGAGGGGCTATCATCTTTCTTCGCCGGATTTGTCACATCGGCGGCCGGCGGCATCCATCTCATTGGCTTGGACTTGCATGGAGACTCTTGCTCCATGAGGTAATTGGTGCGGTATTATGGTGTAATGGAGTGTTTGATCATTATAGCTTTCTTATGTATGCATCAGGTCCCTTACATTTCCGACAACTGCGAATTGTTCTCAACGAGGGACTTCACTTCTTTATTGGTTGATTAATCGAACTATCACGATAAGGTGGTAGCTTTGAGAGGAGGAAAACCCTACTTCTTGACCTTATTCTTTGCCTCTTCAAACCCCAGGTCACCGGGGATGTCTCGTTTGGGCCTAACCTCCCTAAAGAGCCATGTTGGTGACATTGGGTGGGAAGGTTCTTTATCACCAGTTGTCCATATCCGTAGCTTTTTGTGACCTAAAATACAAAGCTGGCGATAACATTTAAGTCGTTATTAGAACGAGGAGTCAAAATTTCCTCAAGACGACAAACCTTTTGGTAAGCCTTGCCTGAGCCTTTTGTACAAGAAAGCACGGCGACTCCACTGGGGTGTTTTCCTTTTATTTGATGATTTCAAGCAAATCATCGGCGACCTCCACAAATAGCTAATGACAGCTACGTAGTGGGCGTCGGTATATACCTTCATCTACTATGACGTCTACAAATCTTTTCACCCACGTAAGTTCTCCCAAATGGTCTCGCAAAGAACTCTTTGGCTCTTTAAACACTAAAACCCAGGGGTTATGATCTACCTGCAGAAGGTCAGTCACGGATACCTAAGTTTTCAGGTGAAGATGGATCCTATGGAAACTCTCATTGGACCGATTTTTGTGATGCTTTCCAGTTTCACCAATCCATACAAGAACATCCCGATGTCTTCTTAAGGCTCTTTGTGAGCTTACTCTAGAAGTGCTCGAAGATGGATTAACAAACTCCCAAAAAGAAGCATCAAAACCCCTGAAGACCTTGAACAAATCTTTAAGAAAGATTGGTGTGAAAAGAAAGCATGGATTCCCTTTACTCTCAATACACTAATATTTGCAAAGCCTCTGGTGAGGGCATTAGGGGTTTCAATGATAGGTTCAACCTTTTACTCAAGAAGATCAAGCCTAGTTTCTCTCAAAGTGTCCTCCAACACTACTTGAACTCATTACTTGAACTCATTGGAAGGGGTGTTGTAGGTTACTCTCAAAGATCGGTCACCCTCGGATCTAGAAGAAGCACAGAGACTTTGCTTGGAGTTAGTGAGAACCTTGTGAGTTAGAAACATTCTCTCAACAAGTCAATCTCTCGCACAATAGCTTGACCACAAGAGTCTAGTGATGAGGATGTCACTGAAGTTGAGCCTAAATTCCCGAAAATTCTTGAGTAAAACTCATGCCTCCCAAAAGGAAAATGGAACACATCCTTCTCAAACACAAACAATGTTTTGAATGCCTTGAGACAACATGAGCCATCCAAGGATTTGGGCATGGCTACTCACAAAAACCCTAACTTTGAAGATGCCTTGTTTGTCTTGGACACACCACCGATGTTGGAAGATCAAGATATGGTAGTACGATAAGTTTGAAGAAACCGATCCAAGCACTAATATGTCTTGTATCTGCAAAAGGTTAAAAGGATTAGTGAAATGTTAGAAATTTCTTTTCTAAAAAAGCAGGACTCGGATGACCAATTACCTTTTAAGGGGATTCCCACACTATTACATGTTGGTCATTCTGAGAAGGATGAACAAACACTCGTTTCAACGGTTCCATACTTGTTTCAAAATGGCCCCACTTTTCCCTTGGCCGGAGAAGACCGCAGTTAGGGGTGATTTTCCTAATAGTACCTCGATACCTGGAAGATTGGGAGGCGAATGGCTATCTAGTACAAAAAGTTAAGTAATTTCGTTGAGTGGAATAAAGATGTTTTCAAAGACATAAAAGTTCCAAGCACCATCATTGTGGATGAAAACCCTTGGTGTTTTCAATGCAATGAATCACATTGGGAACACGAATGTCCTTGGAGCGAGTGGTGGCCATCAACAGGCAAACAATATAGACTACTTCATATAAGGCCCTCAAATAAATATCACCCGAGCATCAAGAGGCCATGAAAGAAGCCGCCAGGTCAACGGAGTTAGCGGTAATAAACAAACAGACTAGGAATCAAAGAGAATTTAAAGGAGCGGGGAGTTCTAGGTGTATAGAAGAAGAAGTTGGACCAACCTTCCACTGACCAAACAAAAAGGCCATCTGTGGATGTAATCTTTCCTAAAACATCCAATGTTGAAAGGGTTAATATGAATTTTGACCTTGAAAGGGCATTATTCAAGATGCTTGTAACCATCCCTTTGAGAGAATTCATCGAGGTACCATCTATCAAAGAAGCGATTTGACAACTTTTCCAAAGGATCAGATGGTCCATTGAAAGATGGAACTATTGATCGTATCCAGAATGTACCTGTAACTACAAATTATGAGAAAAAGTCTAGTGATTCCATCGAAGATGACAAAGCACATGACAAGACCGAGACGACTCCTCATAAATGTTCTCCGGAAGGAGAATATAAGTCTTTTGCAAAGGGGAAAATTCGAGATGTTGATTGAATGGCCCGCAGAAGAAAATTACCAACAATATGGGCGATCTCAAGGCTCGGGGAATGATTCTGAGAATACCAAGAAGGTGGAAGATGATGTACAGATCCGTCCCTTCACAGTGAGGAAATCTTTATAGCAGAATTCCACCCACCTCCTCTACACAATACACCAAGGTTATTCAAAGAACGACCAATTTTAGAGTCAAAGAGTACAAGGAGGAAGACGTGGTTTGGATGTGGGATACCAATAAAGGGGAGCCTACTAATATTAAAGAAGACAATTGTTTTTGGCTTGGCCCTTTAAGGTCGGAAGAAAGTCAATTAATGACTCCTATTACACATCCCACTGCTTTGGAGGGAAGAAGGTGCCGCGATTACTTTGTCGGTAGGGCACCTCCTCAAACCACCGAGGGTGGGATAACTGACTTCCTGAGGTAAGTAATTATAGGTAGGTAGGCATTTTTCCGTGTATTATACCATCGCATTTCGTAACGTTTCCTCATATGCATCTTGATTGCTTTATTTCCTTATGTATACGTATTTATATATTTTGGCCAGGGTGTACCACCCACCTTTCGTCTTGATGTATATTTTGAGTGTGAGAAAGTCTGCGGAGTTTGTGCAGAGATGTTGAGGAGTTCTCTCATGCGCTCTCTGGTGAACACATGTCCGAGATGGAACCCGGATGATATCCTAGGGATAACTAGGATATCATGTCTCGAGGCCACATGGTCCCAGACATGGAGAACCGAGAGCAGAATTGACCTGAGCATAGCCACGGAGGGCTAATCTTCTTTTCTTCACGATTTGTCACAATAAACAATAACATCCATCACCATGACTTGGACACATCGGAGAAGACTCCTCCCATGAGGTAATTGGTCCGGTATCATGGTATGTGTAATGGTAGTGTTTGATCATTATAACTTTCTTATATATACATCAGGTTCCTTACATTTCCCGACAAGCTGCTTGGATCTTACACTAACCCGCCTGACCATTGTTGGGGGATTAATGGGGTGCCCTAACAAGTTTGTATCCATGGGTTTTTGTTATCCGAGGATTTGAAGAACCATCGTCAGCTCCACCATACAATCATTTACATCTTATCTCCCATACATCCATCCCATTCCCTAGTCCGGACGTGGGATGACCTTTGAGGGTTACACTTTAATCTGTGGGAAGAAGGGGTTAAAGGCCAGGGGGTAAGCGGTAAAAGATAAAAGCCATGGGAATAATGAAAACCTAGAGATACCTTGTGGGATCCCCAAGAAGGCAATAAAAGGCCTCGATAAGAAACAAAAGGGACCAAAAGAAAATAATAAAGACCTAACCAAAGAGGGATGGAAGTCTCATGTGAGCGGTATTATGTTCCTTAGGTATCTAGCGGTATGACATTGCCATTATCACGGTTACCATGCGAGAACCGTAGCCTTTGGTTGCATGGCCAAGGGAAGGGGTCTCATCACGCGAAACCCGACCTTATCATTTCTGCGAGATACTAGTGGGTAACACTTTAGCCATTCTGGCGGTCGGTCACCATGCCAAGGCGGTGTCCTCTGGTTAGACCTTGAAGTTAAAAAGAAAGAAAAGGTAATAAATAAGGGAAGAATAAAATGAGTTGCCGGAAAAAAATGCATCAATGGCCAGTGCAATTTCGCCTCCTACAAAGGCACCCATGATTAATACCTTCCCACTGGTTTTCACTATGACTGGACGTCTTTAAACCATATCATTTCATATTACATTGCTTGAATAATCTTCTTTGGAAACTCTCTTCTTCTTATGGATCCTGGCCCAATAGGTTTTACGTGTCTCTTTTTTCTCCAGATTTGTATTGTAGGCTGGTGTAATGTCTTTGAGTTGTTAGATGATATGCTAGGGGTTTTATGCATGTATTTGATAAATTTAATGATGAGATATGATTGACATTGCTATGATCCCGAGGACTAATGAGCCCATGGAGGCGAAGTTTTAAATGTCTGAGGACCATGCAGGCGGATGTGAACACCCGGTGGGCGGTACACATGGAAGATGATTAGTTAGGACCTCCATGGGTCTGAAAGGCCCATCGGATATGGTTGATGGGATAGGCGGAGAACGGAACAAGCGTTATGATGAAACCTTGCACGAGAAGAAGGAAGGGCGTTCCACCCGGAACACTTTGGCTGAGCCGGCATAGGGGGATCACCGCCAAATGGAGCGTTTGCCCATAATGGACAAGATGTCACCACAAACAGGAGAGGGCGTTATCTTGGCGATATTGGCGATTAATGTTGAAGGTTAGTGTACGTGTGGCAGCTTGGAGGAACCCTAGAAGGTAGCGACGTCGACTTGGATGGATATGCAAAAGGGCAATTGTCTCCCTTAGAAGGGCTTGACTTCCCACCTTTTTCTCGGTTTATATATCATTTCTTTAGCGGTTAATGTAAAAGCGGTGTAAATTTGCTTAATGACCTTGTTGGTTGTTGTTTTAATGACCTATTTTGTAATTAAAGGTCGTAGTTGGTATATATTGAGGATGTTTTCCCTCATTTGAACATAACCTGAAACTCACTCTCTTGTGAGAGACTATCTTTTGCATGCATTTGGTATTTTTGAAGTTGTTTCTTGGCGGGTTACAGCGCTCTTCTTGGAGAGGGATTTCTCTTGGCAGCACATATATGGAGTGTTTCTCTCTCAAGGAAGGCTTTAACTAGGGTTTGATTTGTGCATTCTTCATGATATGTAATTAAATTTTTCATGCAAAACTTAAATGAATGGTTGTAGGCTTAATTCTTACATTTGCTTTTATATTGCTGAATCTTGAAACCTAGGTAGCAAGCACACAAGTAGGTCATTGTTATATGTCCCCTTGATTGAAATTGTTTTAGCCATTGATGAAGGAAGATATAGCCTAGCCATTTACTTACTTTTCTCCCCTTTTACGGAAGCTAAGCGTTAAAGTTATATGAGTTGAAAAGAGGAGGCGTCCTAGGCCTAGTTGGATACACCTAGGGTTTAACCTTCTAGGGTTTGAAAAAACCTTGCCACATAACACTTTCTCCCTTAAATCTGCACTTTGAAGCTAGTCGTTTTGCAAAGTGTATTTAGAGAAGAGGGAGGAGCGAGGCCTTGCTTAAGCAACACCAGTGAGCCTCTCCTTCCCATAGGGTTTGATTCTAGGGCCACGCCATTCCGCGACTGGAACCCTACCTTCTAGTCTCACAAAGTTTAAGTCCTCCAGGAGACCTTTGCTGACTCCATATTACCCTGAGGCATTGGTTTTCTTTCCAACGTTGAGCTTGGTGTGCAAAATCATCTTTTAAAACTTTCATTTTTTGAAACCCTAACTAACCCTAGCAGCTACTAACCTAGAGGTGATCATATTGTATGACAAACCTTCTAACTAGTAAGCAGCAATTTAATGATGACGTCAAGCATTTTCTGAGCAATTTGTTGATTAAAAATACTCTTTGTTGGCTTAGTCATTTTGTAGACATTGATGAATTGGTGATCTTACCTAGGCTATTTAGCAAGACGTTGACCTCATCTTGTCTATTATTTTGCTTATTAAATGTCCGGATGGTTAAAATTGCCAACCTTTGAATTATAACTTTTATGGAAAATATACATATTGTGTTATTGTCTTGTCAGCGGTGTTCTCAGGGACTTCACTTTTTTATTGGCTGATTAGTCGGAATATATGATACTGGTGGTGACTTGAGAGGAGGGAAAACCTACTTCTTGACCTTATATTCTTGCCTCTTCAAACCCGAGGGTTACGAGGGGCGTCTCCCACAGGCCTAACCTCCTAAAGCGAAGAACCTCCCCAGAGTGACATTACTTGGGTGGGAAGGTTCTGATACGATTTGTCCACTATCCTGTGGCACGTGACCTAAAGTATTACAAGCTGGCAATAGCAGGGACCTTCACACTTTCGGTTGTTTCATCTTCCACCTGCAGCGTACTTACGAGGGGATAGAGTGGTGGTGGAAGGATATAAGAGTAGGAGAAATAGATTGTTTTTTACAGTTTAATTATCATTGTAGTACTTGTGCAAATAGCCAATTTTTGTAAACAAAACTATTTGGCCATGACTCACGTTGACAATTGGTGGATAACCTTTTTCATTCCATAAGTTAATGATGTACTTCCTATTATATGGTTCTAAAGTTTGTGTATGTTTTGTAATTGCTAGAATCTATATGGTGCGTATTTGTATTTGTAAAATGTATTCCAATTTCTTACTTTGTATGTGTGATTGTTATGACTTCAGATGGTTGATCTTTGGAATGATTATTCATTAATAAGTACTCACGTAAGATTCTTGGAATGATGGATAATATGGAATTTAGATGGCATTTCATATATTGGAAATATCCACAAACATACATGTTTCATAAATTTTGCGCATCTAGTTTGGCATTCTACATGTTTTCTTTTGAATATATATATATATATATATAAGCGTAGTCGGAGATGCTTAAGCTCTCGATCATTTTAAAAATGCTCCAATGCTCCCTCTTTGCTCCATGCTCTGGCAACATTGATTCAGTTTAATGTTTGTCTAATATTTAGAGGATTTTCTTCTATTTGAGGACCTAGAAGTGTGGAAATCTAACTAATTTTGGTTAAGACTTCACAACCAACACATGATACCATCAAGTCGAACTCTAAAATCAGATGATTAAAGAACCAGATAAATACATCTTGTGATAGCAACAACTGCTATATGGAGACACCAACCATTGTGTGCATGCAACTAGTGAAAGGAGATTGCCATTTGGTGACAAAATTATGTTCTTATTGTGAATGTGTGTTGATTTATGGTGTAACTTCCAAACAACCTTCTATAGTTCTCTCTTTGTGCTTAACAACAGTTCATTCTCACCTTTTTGTTGAGAACACAATGTTTTAAAGTCTTCGTAGGTCATTCTTGTGGTTTGTATCAAGCTAGAAATCGCAATGCTTGTAACTAGTTGAAGGGATGTGGTTGGAACCAGGATGATTACAATTTTTGCCTTGAAAAGACCATATGATTGACTTTTCACCAACAAACGCTATATTAGATCTTAACCTAACCAAGTGTGCCAAGGGATATATAAATAGTACTATATTAACTTCAAAGAATGCATATCCATATCCAATGGAGCCTGAATTCATTAAAATTTTTCTTAAAAAATAGCTCACAATTGATTGCTCAAAGGAAAACCTGCTATTTCCTTTGCTGCAGAAAACTAGGCATAAATGATTAGAAACATCAGCTCTAATGCATGACACAGTGTCGGCTGCCTGTAGCACTAGGCATAAAACATGGGCAAGATTATATATGATCATTATCAGAATCAAATATCTAAAACCTCAAGTTGGCTGATACCATAAAAACAAGATAACAAATTGCATTCCAAGGATGATGATATACTTCAGAAAATTTTATACGTATGGTTTGGGGCAAGCAAGTGCATCCATGTTACATTTATCCCATGCAGGTACTTCATCAGACCAGCTATTCTGTTTTTGAAATTAGACATAAATTTTATCCTGGATGACATTCACAATATATAGGTGTAAACTATAACATTTTTATTCTCGCACGAGCAAAAATTTTGAAGGGCTTCATATGACAAGGAACTAAATGAATAATCTACCAATTTCACTACATTTTTTCAAATGAGAAAGAGTGGGGCACATACAGTAACATTTTCTGATTCGTTGCTATCATTTCCTCAAGGTCATTATCATAATAATCTTTCATGGTTGTCCCAATGATCAGACTATCCCATACCTGTTGACGGTCCAATGATCAGACTATCCCATACCTGTTGACGGTCACAGAAACACAAGATTAGTTAAATCAAAATGTAACACAAGAGATCAATTACACTTTGAAGAAAACTAGAACACATTCTGCCATTGGTTGTCGTAATTATCCTGTCATCATAAATGGTTGACCATTAGAGGAAAATTTGCTTTGAGACAATGTTCAAAAAACATTTATTGCTCTTATTATATTTTCCAATCTCTGAAAGTATTATTTGAGCATGAAACTGATATTGTTTCAAACTATGCTGGAAATCGAACTCTGGAGTCCCAACCATAAGTTTCTTGATATTTGTATTAAAATTTCCAGAGCAAGTAACTTTATTAGCAAAGGAAACCATTTTTTTTAGACACATTAGAGGCTGAAGATTCCAGCTAGCAACAACTCTTTTCTTCAATGGAAAAAATAAGCAAAAATCGGCACAGACCGCCTGTTAAAAAGTAGATCTTCTCCGGCATGAAACTTGAAATACAAACTTATTCATTTTGCGTATAGTAAAAGGATAAATTTGAAGGAAAACATAGAAGAATCTAAAGAAAAATATATGAAAATGCCAACAAGAATAAAGTGGCATTGGAAACCTGAGGGAGAATATAAATATATTATATAGCAGTGTTACACTTATCACGATATTAGCGAAATTATCGCGATAATATAGCCAAACTAACCCTCGAAACTATCGGGATAATATAGCCAAACCAACCCTCGGCAATAATATCGCCGCAATTAATCCCGATAAATTCGATATATAGAAATTATTGTTATAATTTGGTGAAATATCGTGAGACAACGGAAATTATCACCCTGTTGTATTTCTGTCCGGTTTTTTCAACTATGCAATGCGATTTTGGGTTTTATTCTCTCATTTTGCAAATGGTGCTAGGGATACAATCTAAGGATATTGTGATCATTTTTCATCAAGTAAAGAAGGAGAAATCTATAGTTTTTATTGCCATCAACTAAGAATTTGTGGATAGGGGATCTTACTCCAATCTAACATATCTATTGGACCAGGTATGTAAAAGAAATTATGCTCTCATTTTCTTTGTTTTCCAAGATTTAGTATAGGATTTGCATTGTCCATTATATATACCTCTTTTTGCCCTTTGTTAATGGAGGTTTAACACTTATGTAGCTATGATATTTTAATTGTGGCATTCTTTAAGTTTTTTGTGGATTTGGATTCTAAATTTTCCCCATTTCTTCGTCCCATAGGTTTACAAATTTAATCAGTGCTCCACACATTTCAAAATGCCAAAGCCATTGGACCCAATGGGGGAGTATGGTCTACCTAATGATGGCCATAATAGAATGAGGTTGAATTGCAAATTATGTGGTATGGAAATGTTTGGCGGAATCAGCTGCTTGAAATACCACCTTGCCAAAATCCTAGGGAATGAAGTGGGGATTTGCCCAATGTCTACCCCAGAAATTTTCCACATTGCTAATCAATCCATTTTTTATATGAATAGGAACGGAGATCAAAGGGAAGAAATGAAGCTTGAGCTTGCAAATAGACATGCAAGCACCTCAGAAGTGGGGAAAGCCAATCCTCAGGTTGGCATTCCACAATACCTAGCCCCTCAACATCCTCACCTTTCTTTGTGTTGAGGTTAGTGCCTAGGGGGAAACCTTTTATTCCATTGATAGTGAAAACAAAGGAAGAGGAGGAGTCCAACAAGATTGTTGCTAGATGTTTTCTATGAAGCGACATACCAGAAAACATTGCCAAGAACAACCCATTCTACAACTTTATGTTTGAAGTTGCTGCTATTGTTGGTCCAAGATACAAGGGCCCTTCTTTCAATGATTTGAGAGGGCTTCTCCTTCAAGGTGAAAAGGCCAATTGCACAAAGAAATTGGGTGAGATGAGGGAATAATGGGAGATCACAAGATGCACTATTATGTCAAGTGATTGGACAGATGGGAAGGGCAAGTCCATTCTATCTTGGTGAGTTGTCACAAGGGGGACAATATTTATCAAATCTATTGATGCATCTGCATATGTTAAAGATGCACAATTATTATGTGAATTGTTGGATAGTTTCATCCAAGAGATAGGCCCGCAATATGTTGTCGAAGACATTACAAACAATGCTGCTAATTATGTTGTCGTCGACAAGTTGTTCATGGAGAGGTATCAAACCTTATATTGGACTCCTTATGCTACCCATTGCATTTATTTTATGCTAGAGGACATGGGAAAAAATCCTTGGATCAAAGAAATTGTTGAGTGAGCTAGGTTGACATATTCACGACCATAATTTTTCCGTAAGCATTTGATAGGTTTTCTAGTTTGTTTTTCAACTAAGGCTTTGAACATAAGAAAATTGTCAAAAGCCTCACTTTTGTTCTTTAAAAAATAGACACAAGTGCATATGGAGTAGTCGTCAATGAATGTAAGCAAATAGCGTGCTCCTTGAAAAGACAAGGTAGGAAAAGGGCCTTCAATGTCACTATGAACAAGTTGAAGAGCTTCTAAAGCTCGCCAAGATTTTCCTTTATCAAATGTATCTTGAGGATGCTTGCCAAGAACACACCCAATGCAAACACCATCAACAAAGGAGATAGGTGGAAGATCAATGAACATATTTTGCTTACTTAGTTGCCAAAGATAGCGATAGTTTAAGTGACCAAATTGCTCATGCCATAATTTACTTTACTCATTTGAGTGAGAAAGTAATACATTGGTAGGAGATTCTTGCACAAAATGAATAAATGAGTACAAGCATGCATTATGATCCACTTTCCCTACGGCAACAATTTGTGAGGGATCCTCAATTTCACAAACAACAACAAAATCAAGAGTAAACAAGATTGTTCTCCTGAACCAAAATTTGCAATCTGATAAATTTAGAACAAATTAGTTGGAAAATTAGGAACATATAGAACATTGTTGATCATGCCATCTAACGTCTCAATGGACCTTTGCCCATGACCAGCTAAAGATGAAGAGTTGCCCATATAAATATGCTATGAATTAATGGAAGCAAACAAATCTTAGTGTGCGGCCATGTGACGAGTTGCTCCAGAATCAAATATCCATTCAAGTGGGGAGTATCTTGCAAAGCTTTCGCATTTCCTATATCATTGCTAGAAAAAGATGGATTAACATTTAAATTGTGTTTCTTCATTTATGAAGACAAGACAACCAATTTCTTGAAACAACGAGATTCTAGATGTCTTTTTCCACAAAAAAAACACATTTAAGAGGACTTTTCTTTCCTTTAAAATATTGCTTAGGTGAGTGATTAAAAGGATTGCACTCCTTTGTACTTTGCATTTGTTTCCATTTAGATGCCTTTTTATGTTGTATCCTTAGGTTAGAAGATGAGTTAGTATAAGTACTTGTTAAGTTCACTTAGGTAAATTAATCTCATCTTCCAACTACTTTCATAAATGCACCTGATCCAGGTGGATATTGGTGGCCACCCACCATTTCCAAATGGCTCAAAACAGTTTTCTGGCCATTTTGGCAGTTTACTATTTTTAGCAGTTTTTCGGGTCCTGAACTTCTGGAGCCGTTTTGAGGCCCTAAAAGTCCTCGGATAGATCTTTCCAATGGGCTATCATACGCCTAAAACAGAGATCGTATGCAAAAGTTACGACCCCGGGAAGTTGATGTACCAACTTACCCAAACGAGGCCCACATGACTTTTGGCGCTTCATCTCCCAGGTTTAGGTTTTTGGATGTCTAGGACTTTTGGCATTCCCGTTTATTGTAAAAAGGGCCTTCAGAGCCTCATTGTAATCATCTTCTCACGGATGCGAGTAGCGGTCACATCTCTTCTCAGAGATAAGCTACCACCATTCTAGCGAGTCTTGCACTCTGTATTTTACAGTCTCTGTACATTTATTTCATTAATAGAAATCGTGTATTACTGTATCTCTGTGTTTATGGTTGCATCTCTGATATATTTTGATTATGTTATTGGATATACGCGATATCTCTTTGCATTTCTTTATTATATCTCCGCTTTCATTTCGTGCCGAAAATAATCCGGATCAGAAAATGTATATGTTACAAGACATTTCTATTCAATTGATTTATGATGAGCATAAAAGACTTATTCTCGTTGAAATTAAAGATTCCATGTTTCATATTCATTCCTTAATTGAATCAAATTTTCATGGTACTGTTTCAAATTTTCAACCAATTCATTCTATCAGTGGGAAGGCTCAAACCATTACGTTGACTTCTATAATGGATCCTAAAATGATGTGTTTACCATTGGAAACTCTATTTCATCCAAGTTATAATTTACATTCTGAGTTTTATGAC
>SNQJ01S0168204.1:6436-20808 GCA_010110895.2 Picea sitchensis
AGCATCCAGATGTAGTTGCAGAGCCAGAGCAGAGGCCCAAGTGGGCATAGACTACTCTTCAGGATGCAGGGGATCTCGTTGGTGATCCAGCCAATACTAAGAGGAATCAATATGATTTTGAGGAGCCTCATGTTGCACTCACTGCCACTGAACCATTGCCTTTGAGGCATCTTTTCTTGGTTCAGTCTTTAGATCCATAGTCTTATGGCGAGGCTGCTAGAAATCCCTTTTAGGAATCCGCCATGCAGGAGGAGTACAACTCCCTCCTCAAGAACTAGACTTTGGATTTAGTTCCCCTTCCTTCTGGGAGGAAACTTTTCATATGTAGATGGGTCTACAGGACCAAGAGTGCAACAGATGGACATGTCAACACATTTACATGGTATCAGAGCCGACAGACTGCTAAGCAAAAATTACACCTTACGAAGAGTCTTCTACAAAAGTTTTTGTAGAAATTTGTATTCCAATAATTGAAGATGATGTATACTCCATTTCAGATTTGTTTTCTAAAATTAATGTGGAAGATATATGGAATTCATCTTAGGAGTCACATGCAAACACTTTTCTATGCACAATGCATGCGAATGAGGAGACAAAAAGGGAGCCACGCACATCAGACTCGATTATGATATTTTCTGAGCACAATTTGCAGAAACAAATTGGATATTTTAATTCCTCTCAGGAAAATATCCAATTTCAATAAAAAAATCGTCCGAAATGGAGTCCAGGAAGTGAAGTTATGATCGATTTGAAATCAACAAAATTTCAGCGTTTTTTCCGGAAACGGCCGCACGGTTTTCAAAATTTCATCCAAACTTTATTTGGATATTATTCATTACAAGAAGATAAAGTGGATATGTTTGGACATATCAATGGTGCATATACTTCATCAGCTTCGTGCAGACATCTACATCTTCAACGAGCACAAACTTGCATAGTTGCGAGGTCTTCTTGGAGTGAAGGACACAGTTGCTTAGCAATTGCTTTTTGTTCCTTCTCATTTTTATTTTTTTTACATACATTGTACCTTGAGGGGTTTCCATGGTTTCCCTCTTTCCTCCCTTTATTTGAGTGTATCTTTTGTATTTGGGTACCTAATATGGCCTCATTGTCGGGACCAATTTTTTTTTCACCATAGTGATATTGAGGGGGTGTTGGAGTTACTTCCACACACACCTAGGATTTATTTTTCTAAGGTTATTCTTGTTTTATTAGTCATAATTAGTCATTATCAGGTCTCCTATATTTTTAGGGAGAATATTCCACGAAGAATATTCTCTTTCAATTGACATGATTTTGACTAGTTGAGTTGATTTTTAGATGTTGCATTGGTTTTATCACTACATGCAACATTGGGATCATCACCATGCTAATCCAAAATTTCCTTGGGATAATCCTGAAACTAGCGTGCCTTGATTCCCTAATTTAACTCCTCACTACTCTATATTCATTCAGGTTAGTGAAGACTAGTTGAATAGTTAACTCAACTAGAATTCTTGAGTTCATTCAGTAACTTCACGAGACTAGACTGGTGAGTTCCTCCCACATAACTGTTGGTGTGTCTAGATCACTCTAGAACACCATTATGGATAATTATTTACTCCATGTATTCTATATCTATTATAAATTATTCACTCTTTGAGTGTGGAAATGATTAATGAGAATTCTTTCATTTCTTTCTCTCCTTCTTCTTTCTTCTATTCTCTATGAAAATGTGGTATCATTGTTTACCTAGATGTATTCCGTGCAGGTTCAACACTTTTACATTTTCTACTTGATATTTAGAATTTATTAAGAAGCTTGTAGTATATTTTCTTATGATATATCTTGTCATCTATTAACAAATTAGGGACAGCAAAGCAGCTTGTATCCAGCTAACATGTATTGTTGCAAGGTGTGTTTTATTATGTCTCGGGCACTATAATTTTGGGGCAACCTTTAATTGACTTACAAGGCATATATCCTACCTTTATTCCATTTAGACTTGACCTATAGGGGGCTTCACTTCCATTCATCACCATATCCCATCTCAATCCCCTAGGGTCTCTAAGATCGCCTCCTAGAATTGACCTTAGTCACCCTCAAGTGAGAGACCTACATCGAGGTGACTTGGGTGTAGGATTCCCAGTTGTAGCACTTGTTTTGTGGCTGGGTCGATCTTTTCCCAACCTAAAACTTAGCAGCTAACACTGGCCCACATGGCTTTTTGGTGCTTCATTTGATTGGGTTTTGCGATGTCGAGGTTTTGGCATTCATGTTCATCATAAAATGGCCTTGAGGGCCTCATTATAATCATCTTCTTGTGAATGAGAATAATCATCACATATCTTCTTAGAGACCATAGGCTGCCACCATTCAAGTGAGTCTTGCACTTTGTATTTTATAGTCTGTACATTTCTTTCATTAATAGAAAATCATGTATTGTTGTATTTCTCTATTTTTGACATTGAATTTTTATGTGTATTTCATTGCAATATATCACTTTCATTTCGTTTTGAAAATAATCAGGATCAGTGGTTTGAGCCGAGGTTGCTCTTGATCATTTTAGTGCATATCGATGAGATCGAGTATAGCAAGTTGGGTCTCGAGTGTTGGGTATGTGTTATTATTCTTTACGTAATGCGTGTGGGCGCATAAGATTTGACAACTTCATATATGGTAAACAAAATCGAGTAAGATTCCCATCTGGTGCTACAAGAGAAAGGGGATCTTAGAATTGATAAAAAGTGATGTGTTTGGACACGATTTACATTCCATCCCTTGGGAAATCTATGTATTATGTTTCATTCATAGATGATTTTCAAGGAACACATGGATTTATTTTCTTAGAAAGAAATATAGGGTATTTAGGTAATTTAAAAAGAGTTTAAGAATACGGTAGAAAATTAGGCGAGAAGAAAATAAAGGTATTTAAAACAAATAATGGTGGAGAATTATGTGAAAATGAATTGAAAATTACATGTGAAGTGTGGTATAGCAAGGAGCCAGAAGACCTCCATACACTCCCTCATGGGGAATGGAGTTGAAAGGATGAACAAGAACCAGTCGATGGAAAAACAAGGAGCATGCTCAGTGATGTTGGGCTCGCATAAGAATTATGGGAGGAGGAAGTCGACACTATAAATTATCTATTGAATATGTCTCTATAATCAGTGTTAATCGATAGGAATCCACACTAGGTATGGTCTAGAAATAAACCCTCTCTTCAACATCTTAGGTGTTTGGTTGTGATGCTTATGTACATGTTCAAGAGGAAAATAGGTAAAATTTGCTTGGATAATAAATTTGAAAAATGTATCTTTATTGGTTATAAAGATGGTGTGAAAGGTTAAACTTTGGAACCCATAAATCAAGAAGACTGTTTCTGATTAAGATGTTGTTTTAGAGAGGTAAAATATATGTGTCCAAACAAAATTCCACCTGTATGAGACGAACACGAGAAAATAGAGCTTGAGTTGGATGATGCAAAATCTGAGAAAATCAGTTGGTAGCAAAATGGTTGTTCAAGAAGAAGAAGAAGAACAACCTCATACCCAAGTATTGAGCAGATCAGTGAGAGAAATAAGGCAACCCGAGGAAAGGAATTATGATCCGCTTGATTTCGTTCCAATTTTTCTTTATCTATGCATTGATGATCCTGAAGCCTTCGAGTAGTGAATTAGGTGGATAGTAAACTCTGGAAGAAGGCCATGGTTGAAGAAATGGATGCCTTGGATAAAAATGAGGCATGGGATATAGTTGAGTTGCCAATTTCAGGAAAAATATTTGGTAGAAAATGGTTGTTTAAGAAGAGTTTAATGCACAAGGTAGTGGAGAAATACAAATCGCTTCGGTTAGTAGCAAAAGGTTATTCCGGTGGGGAATTGACTTTGGTGAATTTTTTCTCTTGTTGCTAAGTTAACTTCTAGTAGATTTATTTTATCTATTACTCTTGCTTTTGATCTTGAAGTGGAATAGATGGATGTAGAGACAACATTCCTACATGGGATCAAGAAAGAAATCTACATAGATCAACGAGGAGAACTTTGTAGTAAAGAGGAAAGAGTTGATACGTAAGCTAAAAGTCACTATATGGTATGAGCAATCACCTAGGATGTGGTACCAAAGTTTGACACATACATCCTTGGATTGGGATTTAAGAGAAGCGAGGGTTTGATCATTGTGTATATTCCAAGCGGGTTGGTAATCACTTCATTTTATTTAGTGTTGTATGTTGATGACATGTTGTTGGTAGGAAATAAAATGGATGTTATCGAGGAGGTGAAATCATGACTATCCTCCAAATTTGACATGAAGGATCTACCAGTTGCTACTAACTTCATTCTAGAATGGAGATTAAGAGAAATCATGCAAACATGAAACTCTAGTTGAATTAGAGAAAATATGTTGAGGCAGTATTGAAGAGGTTTAACATACAAAATCAAATTATCCTATAGGTGTAAAAAAAGTTATGCAGTCAGTGTCCCAAGACCACGAGGAAGAAGAAAGGGACATGTCCCATGTTCCATATGCGAATGAAGTTGGTAGTTTGATGTATGAAATGAATGCATACTAGACCGGACATTGCACATCGTTAGGATTTTGGCGGTATGTCAAACCCGGGGAAGGAGCATTGGACAACAGCAGAGAGGGGCCTTGGTATCTTAGGTGGCACTACTAGTTATGGATTGTGCTACCAAGGAAGACCGAGTTGGACAAAGTGCTAGACATAGATGGATTTGTTGATGCATACTGGGTTGGAAATTTGGATCGTAGAAGATCTACAAGTGGGTATGTAATTAACCTATTTGGAGAAGAAATAAGTTGGATGAGCAAATACAGGTTGTAGTGGCAGTCTCAGCTACAGAAGCTGAATACATGGCAACCACTCATGCAAACGAGGGAAACAATATGGTTACAAATATTATATTCAGGTATTGGGTTGGTACAACAAAAAGTGGTGAATTAGATTAGGTCAGAAGGCAATCTTCCTAGAAAATAACCCAACTTATCATTCAAAGACAAAGCATATTGATGTTCAATATCACTTTGTGAGACATGGTTGAGGAAAGAGGTGTTGCTGGAAAAGGTTGACACTTTGAAGAATGTTGCAGATTCATTGACAAAGTCTATGAGCATAGAAAATTTCTCCTGGTGTAGAGTAACAATGGGCATTGCCACCCTAGTTGTTGACTATATAATCCCTGGACCCCTGGATGCAAAGAAAACAACAAGTGGAAAATGTTGGGTATGTGTTATATTCTTTGCATGTGTGTGTGTGTGAGGTGCGTCAGATTTGAAAACTACGTATGATAGTCCCTCTTTGTGTCATGTGAGCGGGATCTTTCCCTAGGGGAGTCCCAAAGGCGGGCATGCCCCAGGTCTGTATAACATTGAGGGCAATGCCAAAATTTCTTTTGGTTTTTGTTATTTTTAAGGGTTTTGTAAATTAATCCTAGATTAGGGGATTAGGGTTTTGGTATCTGAAATACCTAAAATCTTTGTATATATATTGTATGGTGAATGGTGAAATTGGATATAATGAATATAAGAATGGTTTCAGATTGAGGGTTTCGGTATAAAATCTTTGTGTACTACGTGGTATGAGTCATTGATTAAATTATGTTTCTTAAGAATATATATGCATTTTCTTTACTTCATAGGTTTTAAAACTTACATTAGACTTGTCTCTGGGACAATAAATATATGCCTTAAGAAACCCTCTATGGCATTGGAAAGAAAATGGTGGAACAAATATTTTATTAACACATTTGTGAGCAAGCTCTGCATGTGAGGAGGGATGAAATGATGGAGAATTTTCCACATCCTTAAATAGTTGCATCTTCATCAAGTTACCACTTTGGAGGAGTTACTCTCCCTTCAAGGTACATGTTCATTTTTATATTCCCATATTTGAAGGACAAAAAGATCTAGATACCTTAGAAAAATGGTTGAATGCTGCTAGAAGGAAGGTTGTTATCTGTTAACAAGTTTTCCAGTGGGGAAAATATCCTTCGAACTCCTCAAAATTCTCCCCATGTCAAACATTGGTGGGAAAATTCTTGGGAGCAAAGCTCCATAGAGGAATCTAAAATATATGAAGTATTGAAAGTCCACTTGGGATTTTTGTGGATGCGGTCAAGGAACAATACTACCACAGTTGATAACTATGAGACCAATGCATGAGATGGACCATGCTACTTAGCAGCAAGAGAAGATCAAATAGTGTTGAAGTTCATAAATACTTTCCATACCTTCAGCACCAAAATTTGGGTATCCAAGAGACTCACGGCGTCATGGGTTTGAAATACCCATTGAACTACGCATAGGTACATACAAAGAGAAATGGATTTCCTAAAAGTCTCATCATTGGGAGTTACCTATAGATATATTGTCAAAATCGAGAGAAAAATTTTAGGCACCAGGACAAATTGTAGTTTGGCTCTGCAAATCCACAACAACCAAGAATATGGTAAAAGCCGGCCCCTAACCAATTAGCCTCTCGAAAACTAGTCAAGACACAAGAAAATAAGGGTAAAAGAAAGAAGAATAATGACACTGGGAAGTGGTGTGATTTCTACAAAATTCCCTAGAACAACACCAATGAATGTCTCTCAAAGCAGTCATTGGTGGATGTGGTGAAATCCTTTGAATCAAATGTAGGCTCTAACTCTGATTTATATCTAGATAAGGGGAAGTGGATCATTAATGTGGAACCCAATTTTTCCATTGCAACCTCAAAGATCCAAATAGATGAGTTAGAGGATATTGAGAAGGGGGGAACACCTCTTCCATTCACACATGTGGGTGAAAGGGACCCCATTTCATTTCATTGTTGATAGTGACAACTTCGAGGAAGCTCATCTCTTTAGGTCATCAAGCAGTTGGGGTTATGCGACAACTACGACCTGACCCAACCATACAACATCGGGTAGCTTCACCAGGGTTGAACTCTCCATGTGGACAATAGTGACACGAATCCTATGGCATCTGCCCCTTCAAGGATGAGGTAGTATCTGATGTTTCCCTATATGGATATACATGATGTTGTTTTGGGTCCAACTATATATTGGAAATTCGTGTTGTTTATGAGACTTCGATCTACGTGGATTTCATTATTAACAAGTCAACTCTACATACCAGAGGTAGTGTTGACTATTGTTCCACCAAAACAATTACGCAAGGTAATCTCTCATACTACAAAATTCATCCTCTTGGGTGCGAACCAAGGGATGCACAAAGTATATAATGCTGCAACCTCATTACCTTCTATCCATGAGGAAGCACATATTCTGAGATATTGTTTCTTCACCTACGATGGTGCCTACACAATGCCCATCAAGCCTAGAGACAACGGGTTGGTGGAACAAATTCAACCTTACCCTTGGAGTTCTTATTTGTTGATATTATAGTAGCTGAGAGAGGTATTTACCTCCATGTATAAGCTTGATGAGAATAGAATATTAGAAACAATACATGAAACCTAAGTGGTTGGATAAGTAACCTAGAGACAAGTGGAAACAGAGGACCTTGGAGTTATTAACCTCAAGAGAAGAAATTATTCAAAGTATTATATACTAAGTGATAGGCACGAATGAGAAGTAGAAGCCCGAGGGTAGTTTTCCGGTTTTAGTACTCATCTGGGGAGGCGGTCTTCATTGTTAGGCATTCAGGCTGACAACACTTGTGGAGCGCTGCGGAGTTGACTAGTTTGTCGCAAGTTTGGAGGAGAGTTGTCGTTGAGTTCTTTGCATCCAATAGATTTTGGTCTTAGCTGGACTCTCTCTTGGTTATGGTTTGGACTCTCGATCAACTCTTGTTACTCCTATTTGGTGTACTATCCTTGGAGAGAGGTGCACTATCTTGTTTGGCTATCTAGCCTAGGGGTTTGCTGAGATGATTCTACATCCAAGGTTAAGGTGCTACGAGGGTAACCCGGCCTATGGTTGAGTGGAAATAGTGATATTGTCTATGGTTAAGCGGGCACATCCATTACTTTCTATTTAGGTTTATAGGCCCACACCTCACTTCATTCAGTCTAGCATTCAGAGAACATAGCCATAAGGTCTGGAATTGTTGAAAAGCTGTTGCTGGGTTTTCTAACGAGGAGTTCCAAGACCTTGCCGCTAGGGTTACTAGCAGTGCAGGTTGTGAAAACCTAATCCTCTTGTTGAGGCACCTTAAGTGAAGGGATTGAACTAATTTCTGGATGAACTAGTGCACCTAGCCTAGGGGCATCTCCTTGTACTCTCGGCAAGCTAAGATGTCAAGGTTGAGTTTTGGTCAAATCTAGGGTTGACCAAGTCAAAGGAAAACATGGCTTACTCTATGAATTCAGAAACAAGTTAGATGGGGTTCTAACTTGAGGCATGGAAGACAAGGGTTGATATCATCCTTGCCAAGAATAAAGTGTTGGATATGCGTGAAAGGAAGATTGTGGAACCGAGTTTAAGAAAGGAAAAGAAAAGGAACCATAGAATGTTGCGGAGTTATGGAAGTTCAAAGTGACATCAATTCATGAGTATCATGAGTGGATTCTATAAAATACCACGCGATACCCTACATCTCCCATCTTGATTAATCTAAGAAGATGTACAATGCCCTAACAAACCTCTTCTGATCAGAAACATTGGACAAAGTATTAATGAGTCACGAAGAATGAGCTTAGTGACATGAAGATGAATGTTGATGACAACATAACATCATACTGTGTAAGTATCTGGAGTTAAGAGAGAAAATACAAGCTATTGAAGAGATCATTTTAGAAAGGGGTGGTAACCTTGAGTACTCAATGGTCTTCCCAAGAGACATGGGATGCATTTTGCAAGCATGAACACAGGAAGGGTATCCCATTTGAAGAACTTTGGACTTGCTGTGCACAAGAGAATCAAGGATCAATGCAAAGAGAAACCAAAAGGAATACGATGATCAATCTTTCACATCAAGTTTCAAATTTGGGAATAAAGGAAGTTTGAAAACCATGGAAGAAGACAGAGTAAAGAGAAAGAGATATCATAAATACAATGCTTCATCTATTGAAAATATGGTCACTACAAAATTTTCTAGGAGGAGCTAAATAAAGGAAGGAAACATATGAAGCATTAGTTTCTGAAGAAAGGAACCTTCAAAGAAGAAGATTAAAAGCGGGTCAAAACAAACTTCTTCTTCTAAGACAAGGTAAAAATATTTTTCTTGTACATACCATGTTTTACGTACATATCTTGCATATCTATTTCACAGAGATAATATATTCAAGGAGAAACTATACCTATGGAAGAACAACAAGATAAGGATTGTTGTCACTATGACTACAAATTGACAATACACATGAAAGGATGAAATTACATCAACAACCCACGGTAACAATTCATGTGGAAGATATTACATAAGTAACAATTGCAAGATAAGTCGGAATTATAATCAATCTTGAAGAAACCTCGAAGAAGTAAAAGACAGAAAGAAGTCAAAATAAAGAGGAAATTGGAAAAATTTGTGACACTTTGCATAAGGCAATAAGGATCCAGACGAAAGCATGGACTCTCCTAGACATGAAAGTGATTATATATTTCAAAAGAATAGCATGCATTCATGCATGGAAGCAAGGATTGGGAGGGAGCTAATCCTAAATTATATGATCCATTGAGGATGATGAAGTATCTATCCATGGATGCAACCATGAAAAAAGCATCACATGTTCAATGTGACCTTAAGTATTCTTTGAAAATAAGTATAAAAGTATCCTTGGTTGTCCATCCATCCATGTGATCAGATGATGAGAAAGGAATAGAAGTTGGAATCTTGAGGCATTAGGATCTATAGAAAACTCCATGGACCTAGAGCTAAAGAAAATCATAAGGAAGAACATAAAGATTCAAAAAAATAAAGATAAAACAACCCGGTCATTGTGTGAAATCACAAGACTACCAACGACTGAACTCACTAAAAGCAATCAAACAAAGGAACCGAAAGTTGTGATGAAAGAGCGATTATGGAGGCATATGAATGTAAGCATTGTGAGATCCAGAATTAGAGTTTCTCCCATATGGAGGGAAGACTATGATGATTGCTTGTTCTAGTAAACTGGACATACCTCTACATGAGCCATTATATAGATCCACAATATCAATGGGTTTGAGTTTACATCAAATGAATGCAAAGGCTACTATTCTCCAGACTAATTGAACAAAGAACATATGTAGAACAACCTTAAGGCTTTGAGGTATACGAGAAAGGAGCTCTTGTATCTGCAAGTGGAAGAAGGTCTTGTATGGATTCAAAAAACTTGGTGTAGATCCTCCAATGCATATCAGAGCTTGGTGAAAACCTTCTATAACAAGATACTGTATCATATTTGGTTACTCCGAACTCAAGGATGATGGATTGCCAATCCAGCAAATCTCAGCGATGACAAAGAAGTACCACTTGGATATATTTCAGTTTGAACCTACGATATTTATGGAAGGTAGTAGGAAAAAAAGGGTTGAATTCAACTATGATGATCGGAGCTATATGAAGCCTTTAGAAACCAGGTGTTCTAGAAAGAGAGAAGTACATTGAGATCAAGAATTACATTCTCAGTGATGAAGGCAGGAAAGAGAAGTGGTTCTCAATATATCTTCATAGATGACCGGATAAGTAGACATTTTGGTGAAGCCTCTATTCAGAGATGAAAGAGCTTGTGTACTCAAGAAATTTGGATGTTAAGAAACAAAGGCTGAATACAAAAGCACACAATAGATATACAAGAACAATATACAAAATCTCGCTATTACCATCAAACCCTTGAGGTGAGGGCAACATCATACAATGGATCCTATTTATGGAAGGGATCCTCTCACATTCTTGCCTCTTGAGGGGGAATCCTCCTACTGAGATACCACTCCAAAATACAATATTTCTCTTCATGTCTCATTACATTGTGAACCCCTTTATATAGTGCTACCATCATAAGAACACATTCTAGAGGAGGAATCTTCTAGAGTAGAACTTTCTAAGAAGTCCTCTTATTTATTATATCTAATTACCATTTATTATATATAACTACCATGAGTGGGCCTTATTTAGTAATATAGTGGACCTAGTCCACCCTACATTGAATGACCTCCACTAATATCACTAAGACCCTCTACCCCCACTACCTCTCTAGCTACCTTGCTTGAATTTCGATGGAGACGACTTCCTTATTTAAAAGGAAGAAGCTCGGGTTGGGAGGGAACATGTTGATGTGTTATTATTTTATGGACAATCATTTTCGAGTTTGAAAAATGGTCCGGGATGAGAAGTTCCTTTCTAGTTGAGAAATTGGTTTGAGATTTCTGATGGACAAAGATTTTCCAATTAGGAAAATGGTCCATATCGAACAGTCATTTCATAATGAAAATAGTTTGATGGATTGTTGATGTACCATACCTGATGATTCCCCTTGTGGTTAGCATAAGGAATGGTATAGGACAATCTCTCTTCTTAGCTCACTCTCCGATGAGTGGTCAGAAAAGCTGGTCCATACCAGGACCATCATTATTCAGCTCCGCAGGTTGTGGCGGAGTTTCAAAAGATGGTGAGTTTGGAGGTTGGTGGGAAAAGTCATTCTTTAGGAAATAGTCCAGGACAATCATTCCCTAGGTCATAATCATTCTCTTGAGTTGCACTTCATTTAATTACCAAAGGAATGGCAGAATGGGAGCACTTCATTTAGTGCCAAAGGAATGGCCCAGATAGGAGAATGGTCTAGGTTCAACAATCATGGATAGGCATTCCCTAGGGCAGATTCATTCTCTCCAAGTTGCACTTTGTTTAGTGCCAGAGGAGTGGCCTATATAGGTGAATGGTCGAAGCTCAGAAATCGGGACAATTATTCTTCCTTTCTTGAGAAGAATAGTCCAGATAACTCATTGTTGATGTTTTACTTTCTTAGGGAAAATTCTCTTCCAGATCTCATAGATGTGAGTGGAAGAATGGCCCAGATGATTCAGTTTATATATCATAATAATGTTTGTTGTGCAGGTCGATGATATTATTGTTATGGAGACTGTACATCTCAAGACAGTAGATGTATACTACTGTANTACTTGGTGTGGCAGTGTACCACTAGATTGTAGTTGTGTGATACTATGGATAGACACAGTTGTGTTCTATTGAATGACATTGTTATGATCACCTTGAATACTATCAATAGTGTTGGAAATGATTATCAACTAGATGGATGGTCAATGGATAGATATTTCCCAGATGGAAAGTGCTTCAAAACATTTATTCTTCTAGGACATATGTCCGGATTAGAAGAATGGCTATTGTGTCACTCTGTGGAGTGAGTGACTTATCCAACATCATATATGATTACTCAGATGGAGTATGGTTTCGAGAGAAGATGAAACTAATGACACTGATAGTGATGATGGTGCTCATGGTCTAGTCGTGAGATAGTTTATACGTCTATGTTGATGTTACCAGGTAAATGGTATGTTTGTGCTCAAGACCATTACTTTCAAATACCTCTCTAGCTAGGAGGGAGTGTTGATATTATGGTAGTTGCGAAAGGTTTTTACCTCCACGTGTAAACCTGACAAGAATAGAATATTCCGGGAAGCAAGAAGAAACCTTAAATTAGTTGGCTAATAACCCTAGAAGATAAGTCGGCTCAAGAGGATAATTTGTATTAAGTTATTAGCCTCCAAGAGAAGAAGTTAGTTAAAGGAAATATTATATACTAAGTAAATAGGAACCCAAAATGAGAAGTCAACCCAAGAAGTTTTCCAGTTTTAGTATAAATATAGGAGGCAAGTCTTAATTCTGTCAGACATTCTCAGAACGACAGAAGCAACAATTGTGCGCACTGCAGTTGACCACTTTGTGCGTAATTTTGGAGGAGAGTTGTCGTTGCAGCTGCTGCAGCTAACAGACTTCGGTCTTGGCCTGGAATATCTCTTGGTTTGGACTCTATGATCAACTCTTTTTACACCTATTTGGTGCGCTATCCTTGGAGAGAGGTGTGGTATCTTGTTTGGCTATCTAGCCTAGGGTTTGCTTCTGTAATGATTCTCTGTCAAGGTTAAGGTGCTCGGGGGTAGATTTGGCCTATGGTTGGGTGAAAATAGTGATATTGTCTATGGTTAAACGAATACATCCATTACATTCTAACAATGACAACCTTCCACAGACCAAGCAACACAACTTCTCCAACAAGGAATGTAGCTCACCAAGATTCAGATTCAGAAAATGCTTTCCTCTCTTCCTTGATCACTCAACACAATGGAGACCATTTCTTCATAAGGGGGGAGGATTGATCTAGGTGGATATTGGTGGCCACCCACCTATTCCAAATTCCAACTGGCTCTTCTGGACAATTTTTAGTTCAACACGTTTCTCTGTAATGGGGAAATTTCTTTGTAATTGTAGGTTCAACACTTATGGTGCTATATTGAAACCCTAAACAACATTTAGGTGGATATTGGTGTTATCCCACCCATTCCAACTGGCTTATTTTGGAATTTTTCATGTCAATACATCTTTTTGTACTTCCAGGTGTTGGATTACTGAGAGGGAGGGTGAATCAATAATAGAGTAATTTAATCATTTTTAACCATATAATCCAAGTGTTATATCAATGAATCATTATCATCCAATAACTACAGAGTAAATAAACAATGAACAGATGAACACTCATACACATACACGGTACACCAATGTTTTACGTGAAAACCCAAATTAGGAGAAAACCACATAATGCTTTTTCTTATATGTCTTGAAGAATTACATTCATTGGAAGCACCAAATTTCTTTGTTTTCCAGATGCAACTGGAAGGAGGCTCCAACCCCCTAGTTTCTCAGGCTACAACCTGAGGGAATCTACAACTCCCCAATTCTCTGGCTACAACCCCCTATGTTCTCCGACTGCAACCGGAAGGTGGATACAACCACTTGTCCTTGCCCCATCTTGCAACCCCAAAGTAGAAATAGAATGATGGAACCAGAATCACACTATCACTGCGAGATATACCACTGTAAACCTGTACCAATAAATTTTAACCATGCATCAACCTGTACCGCAACCTGTAATCAACCTGTACCATAAACAAGTGCATCAACCATGCACCAACTTGTACCAAACAACCTGTAATCAACCTATACCATAAAAAAGTGCATCCAACCATGTACCAAGTATGTACCAAGCATGTGTCAACTACTCATCAACTATGACTCATCAATATGTACCAACATCATCAACTATACACCTTATGTATGTGCCGACTCATCAACTACTTGTCTCAACCATGTACCTCAACCAAAATCCCTCATCAATTTCATCATCCAAATATGATTTGTAGCTCTGTAATAGACCTGGTGTATATTATCACATTCCTGCAAACCTTCTTCAACTTTAACAACAAGAGACT
>SNQJ01S0168206.1:0-20808 GCA_010110895.2 Picea sitchensis
TATTAATCATTAATTTTATGTATTTTCATTCATTGAAATCTATTGAGGAAATTTTCGTTCTATGAAATTGTAATAAACCATTTTATTTGGAATTACTTTTTAGTAATAACAATTATAAACATTTTAGTTTCCGGGGGAACTTTAATTTTTTAATAACTCATGTTTATGATCGATCAAATCTTTTATACTTAAGATTAAATTAAATAATTTTTTAAAAATAAATAAATTTATATTTTTTAAAAAATAAATAAATTTAAAAATGTATTTTTATTGATAAAGAATATTCGTTCAGTCATTAATCTCTAATTTTTCATTAATTGTTTTTAAAAATATATATAAATAATTTAGAATTTGAAAATGACATGCTCTTTGATATGTATTGGCATGGACTCATCAACACTAACTGAAAGCATGGACTCATGTAACATAGGGCGTGGATTTGATGATATAAGAGTTAATACTCCACACGACGCATACAACAACAACACATGTTGCTTATTATCTTTGTACTACAACACATGAGAAGGGAAAATCAAGGCATTTTGTTTTATAATATGCAAAAATATTTAATATTTTTATTAAAAAAAAAAAAGTGTTTGGGTGGCAACGACATTTTTCATAGAGCACTTTTCCTTTTCATTTATAGATTGGTTTTAGGTATTTTTCAACCAATGCTAAAATTCCAAGGATGGTGATATATTAGAGCTTCATGAAAAAGAAATAAACAAAGACAACTTGGTTTTAAAAAGAGTTTTGAGATAAAAATTCCATGAAAAATAGTTTTGCAATAGAAATTCCATCTTAAAGTAAATGCATTGAATTAGTATTCAAATAAGTGCATTGAATTAATATTCAAAGAAGTTATTGAATATGAGAAAAAATCAGATAGTAAAATATTAGAGTTAAAGATTTAAGGGTTGAGCGATTTCATTAGTGTCACTTTTATTTGTCTAAAGTAAATGAAAAGGAAAGTGTGAACAATAGAAGAAGAAAACACTAAAAATGAAGATGAAAGAGGGATTTTTTAGTACTATGGAACAATCATGGTTAGAGTGGGTTTAGTTTCTAGATCCTTTGAATGAAGGAGGGTACTTGAGCAAGGAAATGAATTTTCAAGGAGGATTGATTTATCATCAAGGTCTTAGCAAAGAGGGAATTTATGCCTGTATCAAGTTTGTATCTATCAATTGTGCTAAGGACCATGCTAAAATCTCAAAATAATTATGACATTGTATACAATTTTGTTTTAAGTTGTCCAGATTGTTGATAAACTTTGTTGTTTTTGATATCATGTTTATCCATTCAAGTTATTTTGTAAGGAACTTTGATTTCCTTGGGAAAATGGCACAGAACTACCCATTTGAAATCCCTTTAAACAAATCACCTCCTCATAGACCAACAATTCTAATAAAAACAAGACCCTACAAAATTTATTTCCATTTGCGAATGCATTTTTAGTCTCTATGGGGCCTATATCCATGGAAAATTCCCAATCACATTGACAATCCATGCTTAGAATTCTTCACATTTCATTCAATCACAATGCACCATTTCATTCAATCATAAATTGTCAATTGAGTCTAGCTTAGGTGGTTGAGAGGAGGAACTGTTGTCTTGCCCACCTAAGTTCAAATCCTCATCATGTGGTTATTTATTATGAATTCATCACAATCAATGAAGCTTTTATCTAATGGAAGAATTGCTTGCTAGAAGAACTAATTGTACTCACAAACACTTTCGTGGGTTAATTTTTTGGAGAGTAAGTGTAGAAGTTATGCACTAGCCCAAGTGAAGGTTCTGACCTTCTTCATATTTCTTAGGTCTAGGTGTTTGTACGTAGCTTTAAATTAACAATTAAATAAAAAAACAAACTAAATGTCTAAAAATCAATTTGTAACTAGACGTATAAAACGTGTGTTTCCTTTCATGTAATAAAAAATTAAAATAAAAGGAAAAATGCAGGTATGAAAAAAAAATTATGCTCTAGTTATATGAATCATCTGGGTGTTTGAACTAATGACATGTGTCATCAAATTAAGAATTGAATGTCTGAAAATCAATTTGTACGTAGACCTATAAAGTTTAGGCTTCCTTTTGTGTATTAAAATACAACAAAAAAATGCAGGTTTGAAAACCATTTTATATTCTTGTTATATGAAATCATTTGGGGATGTGAACTGACATCACATGCGTCGAAATAAAATTTTTGTAGAGAAAGGATTTACCATGGAATACATGACTCATAACTATGAATGAAATCAGTGTTCTACTTTTACAAATATCTTATAGATCCAAAGTTGCAGAGATCATAAATGAACAATATCTATGCTCTAGAGTTTAAATGGATAAATAAGAAAATAAAAGATATATTTCTTGTATATTGGCATGGAATATAAATAGGGAAGAATTATGTAGTTTATCATTCTTGAATATTTGAAAACTGCAACTACCTAGGCCATTCACTAAAAAGGATTTATGTATAAGATCAACATCACAAAGGGAATGGGGAAGAAAATCCATTGGAGGTTCATCTTGTTGTTTTTATTAACTCAAAGAGTGGTAGTGGACTAGGACATAAGCTTAAAAATCGGATTTAGGAGTTAATTAATCAAGAATATGTCAATTTTATATTGTTATTTTAAATCTTTTTTTTTTTGTCCTTCTGATACTTATAGATTTTTCCTCTTTACAACAAAGCAATTTATAACAGTGAAATTTTTCTTTTTGAAACAAAGCAATTTATAGCAATGAGATTTTTCCTCTTTGCAACAAAGCAATTTATAGCAGTGTAGATTGTGGTGCATTTACATATTCACTTAAACACCTAAGTGGAGCTTATCCTTTTTAAATTAAATCACACTTAACATTTTCGATAAAAATATTTAAGTACTAAAGGTTTTTCTATGTAGCGCAATCGAATCTAGAGAATATAAACTTTATAGAAATCCACAAGCTTACTTTAATTCCCAACATATTAGGTTAAAACTTCAAGTCATAATTAGGTTACTTCATTGGACATTAAAGATTATTGTATTTGTTTAAAGTTAACAATATGTTTTGTGAAAACATTATTAGCCAAATATGCTCTTTGTAGTTAATTAACGAGTAATAAGTCAATTGTTTTTCCTATTCTTCGGGAGTTAGTTAGTCAAGATCAATTTTATTAACTTCTCATTCACTTGGTTCATTGCCAATAGATTTTTGTTATCCCATAGGAATTATGAGCAATTGCATCAACTTTTTTTTCATGAACCTTTGTAGCATGTATTGTTGTCTAGGGTCTTGAAATCATATCTTTGAATTTGATAAATTTCTAGATTTGTTTTTTCACCATTTATTTTTGTGTGTGTTTGCTAAAAGAAATATTTTTTGTATTTCCTTTGTTTGGCTTTTTAGAAATATATTAAGCTAAATTACCAAGTGATAATCCATATCGAGGCATTGGTACACAAAATAGATTGTTAATTACAGTTGTTGAAAAACTTACAATAACAATCATTTTCATAAGCTTTGGAATGCATTTGAAAGATGTCACTGATCACTCTTGTTGTTACATTGTATCCCATACACACATAAAGGACAACATATCAATGTGCAATATAGCTACTTAGTTTCTTAAGGAAAATGGTTACTTAGTTTCTTAGAGAAATTGGTGATGCACATTGCTCATTGGAATGGCTTAAGTCAGGATATAAAGAAACATTCCTTCCATGTTGCTAAAACTCACATGCTCATTCCTTATGCTTCAAAACTTCATGTGGTCAACACCATTCAACATTCATTACCATTCTTATGGATGCTGAAATTGACATGGTCCTAGCTCTTTAATGTATGACACTCCATAACTTCATGCGGTCAACACCATTCAACATTCATTACCATTCTTATGGATGTTGAAATTGACATGATCATGGATCTTTAATGTATGACACTCCATAGATTTTGAATTTCTATCATTACAAAGAGTTATAGAGAGTATTTTTTTTTATTAGTAAATTTCAATTATAGTAGCTACTTATACAATGTCATTTTTATTGGTTAAGCATACAACTTTATATAACAACATTTTTATAGAGGTCTCTTGTTTATCTTAGTCACATTGGTATTTGGTTATTTCATTTCTAATGTATTTTGTTGTGATTTTAATTTATTTTTATTGGAAAAATTTAAGTGTATTTCCCTTTTGTTTGGAAGTGACCTAATAAAAGTTAAAGTTATTGTTGTCCTAGTGATTAACATGAGCTTATTATTTAGATGAAAAGTTTTGGAAATGAACTTATAGTTGAATTATTCTTATTTACACAAATTTTATGTTATAAAGACAACAAGATAGATATTTAGAAAAACTTGAGGGATTGCTTGTTTGCGTATTGGCTTACAAGTAGATGGATTTGGTCTCATTTACCCTCTAATGTTTCAATTTTTTGTTTGAACTAGATGGAATTTCTAGTATTTTGTAGATACATTCTATAAGGTACATTTAAATGTATAAAAATTAACATATATTGAATACTAAATGAATAACAAAGATATCTTCAACAATATTTATTTTTGTTTCCATGAAGATGACACCACATTGTGGAATATAACAAGCATAAATCCATGTTTATCCCTAGCCTATTAAGCACCTAGAGGATCAAAATCACCATGTTTCTCTAAAATATTGAGGGATAGCATGGATCCATGGTAGAATATTTATTTTTGTTTTATTTATTGTCGATGGTTTTTGGCATTAATGGCCAATTTGTTTTTCATTTTAGTTTGTTCCACCCACCTACTCTTCCACATGATACATCTCTTCCACCTTGAGTTGTAAGAACACTTCCCTGGTGCAATTAGATGTCATTATGTTTGTAGTTTTGTGATGCAATCAGAACATCACACAATAATGCTCATCTCTTACTTGAGCATTGTGGTGTGCATATCATAATGGATTAGAGTAGGGAATAAAATTATTTCAATAATAATAATGCATATCTCTCAAAGGAGCATTGTGGCCTGCATATCATAATGGATTACTATAGGGAGAAAAGAATTTTAGTCATAATAATGTTCATTTCTTATGAGACAATTGTGGTATGATATCATAATGGATTAGATGGGTGAGTAAAGAATTCAATATTAGAAATATAGTGAGATATTCAATAGTGGAAATTTCTTAGGATATGTTAAGCGAAGGGATCAACTATGTAAAGTTTTTCCATGAGAATTTCCTTGGAAGTTGGTCAATAAGGACTTGGTGTTTTGTGATATGAAGTGGATCTATATTGGCTCTAGTCAGAAATAAAATAATTGAAGCATTTCACCATGAGTACTTGACAAAGAAACTCAACTAAGAAAGATGGTTGTAGCGACCCCAATTAGTTATGACTACAAGCGAAGAAATTTTTTTTTTTTTTTTAAGCAAGATGGAAACAACGACAACAATTAAACCTTACAACTTTACTATGAACACAACATGCGCATTCAGCCAACAGAAAACCAATGTCCCCGTGCATAGTGTATCCTGCTACCGGACGAGCATGTGAACAAGGACAACCTAGCGAATACCCAGACACAATGAGACAATGCCACCACAAGCTAAAGGACAACATCCCATATGGAACTGCTTGACCTCGACGACAGGTTAATTAGAACCTTGATGGCCTTGCGCCAACTCAAAGGCATGAAAAGAGGAGCCATTCAACCCATGCACCATTATCAAACTTATAATGATCAACAACACTCACATGGAAGACACCGACTAAGTAGGATTATTATTCAACTCTTCTATCCAATAGGGTGTGCCATGATTCCCTCATTAGGACACATGATGTCCCCAAGTGATAGGTATGGAAATAACCCTGGCGCTACCTAACCTATCTGGGAAAAGGTCTCAAGATAAATCCAATGTGCTAGGACGAAATAACTGACAAGAAGACTATACTTCTAAAACAGTCCCACAAGATGCTGTCCAAAACTCAACAAATGTGCAAGCTAATTACCGTATTTCGACAACAACCAAAGACCTAAATGTTAAGCAAGATGTCTAGGCACGAAGGGTAAATTATTATAATGTTTCTATTGACATAAAAGTTATCAAGTGTGAACTAATACATAACTCAACAAAAAAAACACACTTGTCAGCAAAAGTACATGTCTATTAAAGTAAGTGAACTACTCAACATTTAAAATTGATCCTACGCTGCTTCATTATCTTATTGACAATGTTGTCTAAATTAACAAGTCTCTGGATGAATCCAAAGAAAACTATTGGTAATGGTTGTCAACAAGCATGTTATCAATCAATAATCAATTGTGGAAATCACTGACAAAATCAAGAAGAATCGCACTCAATATGGGTAAGTTCTTAGTGGGAAGAGTGTGTGACTTTGCAGTTAAGAGAGAAGAAAAAGGGTTTTAGTTTTAGGGTTAGATGGGGTGCAAATACAATGGGGAATAATGTGCATAGAGATAACACGGTTAAAAGGGATTGTTTGGTGAGTAAGGAGTATTTAAAATATAATTTACAGTTATATAAGTCATTGTAATTCATTAGAAGCGATCGGACCACAATATAAAATCGTGAAAATTCCCCTTTTTTCACTGTCAACCAAGTGATACTAATTAATGAGGATACTTCCCTAAGATCTGAAATGAAATTAATCAATTGTTGTAATAAAAAACGTTGGTCTAAATCTGATTATTAAAAATTATTGTCATCAGGAAAACAGTTGTCATCAAAAGGAAAGTTATTGTCAAATTGTGTAAGCTATCAACTAAAACAAACTCTATACCAGGGAGTGGCAAACCACCATTAATCATTGTCACGTAGATATAAAATCCGAGAGCAGTAGGAGTAATGATTTAAAGTGGTGGGGAAGCGTTAAGTGTAAAATTCGGTGTTGAATTACCAGGAATTAGAATTTGGAATTTGGGTAAGCCTACGGAAAACAAGTGAGAAAGATGGAAGGCTCCAACGCCCCGTAAAATGCAAGTTAAAAAAGGAAATCGAGGTTACCATTGATAGCATGAATTGTTTGTCGGTTAATTAAAAAACAAATACAGGGAAAAATGAAATCATTGTAGAGATTGCTATGGGGTCTATTAATAATGATTATGTTGGTATTAAATACTATTTAGTTGTCTAACATCGTTGTTGTCTAATAATTTTTCTGTTGCAGGTGTACATGCCATCGTTGGCTTACATTGCTTCTAGAATCACTTGTTCACTCAAATAAAGTTGTTATTCGATACCTATACTTGCTATCATATGTATTAAAATGTAGTCCATTCAACATGTATTAAAAATGAACATGAAAATGCAGTTCGTTCAGCCTGTAAAATAGCAGGAAATATGTATTCCATAATCTATCGCAGACAATATGATTAAATGCTTTTAATTTAATTTAATCTATCACAGTATAGGTAAAATCTTGGAAGCATGAAGGTAACAAAATGCTATCATTTAAGTGGACAAAACACAGTCCATATGATTCAAACACAAAGATTAAAAACGAAGAAGATAAAAATTAGGGGAAGGAATGATAACAATGGAGGAATTACTCAACACAAGGCATCAATTGTAAGAAAAATCCACGAGGGGTGAACAATTGGGCAACACCCTTCACTCATCATCCGCGCCTGGCGGGGGCATTAGAATCTATAGGATTACATTGCGCAAAGGAACAGCAGATCAATTTAACTCATGGCCATTTGCTCGGGCACATGTTGTGAACTAAGGGATAGGAACAAAAGACTAGGCATAAAAATCTTCATAAAAGGCCAATTCTAAAACCAACGGGGATGAGCCACGTGACATTCAGGGATCTAAATCCAAGGGAATCAAGTCAAATAGCGATCTTAAGGCTAAGGGGAAAATTAGATTCTCAATTAAAATGTTAAGTCAACCCTTCTTTACACAGTTAAAAGTACCAAATTGAAAGCGTAAGGTCAATAATAATCTACCATGATGAATAAAAGTAAGCGTAACATAGCCCAAATTAAGATTTAGCTCACGAGTGGGATAGATGGGACCACAAGGTACTCTTCTTCCCCGCCAGCCCCAGAGCCACAAAGGGCCACACACACAAGCAGAAGCACAATTATCGGCTAGCCTCGCAAAGGTGACTACCACTCAGGTTAGGTATCCCAACTCCCATAAACTAAGTCAGTCATGTCTAAAATACTTGCGGTGTAGCGTTACGCATCATAAAGAATCCATCCTCTCCTTCTCACTCCTTTATTTAAAGTTTCTATGTCATTTCTTTCCCAAATTCCCATTAATTTAATTCCCAATAATTTGATTCGGAAAAATCCCTCCCCATACATGTGTCACCCATCCCTCTTCATTGCACCCGAAATTAATTTCATTAATTAATCAATTATAATATTTCCCTCACCCACCTAAAGCATTCATAGAATCTCTCCTAGGTGTCCCCATATTCCCTCACACAATTTAATGACTTACACCCCTTACTAATTTACTAGTTGGGTTCAATTTAGAAATTTCTTAAAAGTGATATTTCCTTGCCAAGTTAGTCATTTGATTTTTTCCTTATGTTTCCCTTTTCTACCAAGGTATCCAAGGTATAAGGTATTTGTACAAATTCAGTGAGTGTATAGGTAAAATGCAGAGCAATGAAGGTAATAAAACGTTGACATTTAAGTGGACAAAACACAGTCCATATGATTCAAATGCAAAGATTAAAAATGCAGAGGATAAAAATTAGGGGATAGGAATGAAAACAATGGCAGAATTACTCAACAAAAGAAGGCTCAGCCATTGAGGCAAAGAACAATCCCACGGGGTAGGCGACTAGGAAACACACGCCATTCATCATCCACACATAAGCATGGCATTGTTAGAATCTATAGGTGGGTTGTACACACGGAAATGGCAATAGCCGTCGATTCGGCTTCTAGTAGAAGCCTTTCGAGGCGTGGACTAACTAAAGGGATGAGGGCGAACCGGGCATAAACTCTTCATAAAAATCAATTAAAACCCACATAGCCGATCCGCATCATCAGGATGAATACCAGGGAATCAATTCGAAACAGCGAGGCTTAAGGGCTAAGGGGAAAGAATTGGATTCTCAATTTAAAATTCTAAATTAGGCCCTTCTTTACCGCAGTTAAAGTATAGAGATGGAAAGCATGGGTCAATAAGAAACTATATGTTGAATAAAATTAAGTGTCGCAAGTAGCCAAATTAGGTCTTCTTTGAGTCATTCCTCCCCACACTTTGTAACTCTGCTTGTTGATGGGGAGACTTCACTTAGGTACCTCCTAATAGCCAATGATAGGTACTCTTCTTCTATAGCCCAGAGGCATAGGGGCCACTCACACAAAACTAGAGAACAACTAGCCACATTTCGCCTCATGAGGTGAGCTACCACTCTCTTTTTCAATTTGGGTATCCCAACTCCCTGGCCTTAAGTCAGTCAAGTCTAAAATTTTTCGCAGTATTAACATTATGCATCATAGAAGAGATCCATTCTCCTCCTTCTCCCTCCTTTATATAGGATTTTAAGTCATTTCTTTCCCAAATTCCCATTTAATTTAATTCTCAATAATTTGATTCAGAAAAAACCTCCACGTACATGTCACCCATCCCCTTTGTTGCATCCAAAATTAATTTCATTAATTAATTAATTACTCCCATTTCCCTCACTCACCTAAAAGCATTTCTAGAATTGCTCCTAGGTGTCCCCATATTCCCTCACACAATTTAATGACTTACCCCCTTACTAATTTACTAGTTTGGGTTCAATTTAGAAAGTTCTTAAAGACGCGATTCAACGCCAGGTTTCTTCATTTTTCCTTATGTTTCCCTTTTGTCTTTATGTTTCCCCTTTTTTATAGTTTCCTAGTCTTTAGAATTTGCCTCTTTCATTTTATCTAAAACTCAATTGAAAAGTAAGGTGTGGAGCTTTACACTTTTCCCCCTTTTCATTTTAGTAAAATTTTAATTGGCACATGTGACAAACAATTATTTCCCTTTTAAAATTTTTAAATCCCTCCATAATTTGATTTTAATAATTTAATTTTCTTACCCCCTTTTTGTCACGTGTGTGATGATTATGGTATAATTATTTGGTATTATATTGTATTTTTAATTTTAATTTTCTTTCCACAAAGTATCATGAACCTAGTTTTATATTCCTACTGGTGGGATGGAGTACATTGGGAAAATTGTTTTGAATATTTCTTATCATGTTATTCATTTTAAGGCCATCTAGTTTTATTCAATTATTAGTTAACAATGCGGCGTGCCCTTAGGGGCCTTTACCGGATGCTCAAGTGTGCCGCCTGCTTTCATTCTATTTCCCTTATGCGACGTAACCTTGAGGATGCACTACATGCTCCAAGAAGGTGCCACCATACTCTTTCCATTTTTCTTAAGCGACATGCCCTTCAAGACACACTCGTTGCTCCAAGGGTGCCACTGCATATGAATGAATTTTTGAACATCAAAACTCACAGTCAATCTACGTGGTGATCTTGTGGGAGACTAAGGGCCTCTCTGGAATAAAATTTGCCTTATTATTGAATGCCCCTTAGAATCATCGTGATGATTGTCGCTGATCGGTCCTCCGACATCGTGGAATCTTCGAACTAGGTAATCAATAACCCTCTGATTCAGGAGCCACGGCCAAGGAAGTATTGGTCGGTTAATGGAAGAGAAATTTGTTCCACACCTACTCCCTCAACGTCTCGGTTATCGTACGGCCCTCTACTCCACATGTGTAGATTAAATTCGGCAAAGCTATGTCGTCAACCTTCATCAGCGAATCATATGGAAATAATATCCATAATCATATCATCTAATCATAAGCACAAATGTCATATATACAACAATCAAACCCGATAGTCCACTCCACGACAATCGGAGGAGTCCAAAGGGTTTCATCGATGCCTCTGCATTCTTGAGGTCCAAAACCCTGCACTCGGAAAACGGAGTCAATAGCACTTGTCTATGTCAATACATCAAATACCATGTCATCAATCCATAGCCTCATAATCATAATCAAATGTCCATTGGTATAATAATGCGGATCGCACCGACAAGTGTCCTCAGAAAGAATAGAGATTCCTCGGTCGCACAAGAGCGGGATGTTACAATGGTGCTAGAGGAAAAACACTACTCCGGTGGAAAGGAAAAACAATGGAGGTGTAGAAATGGGATGGAAAGCTCAATGTGAGAAACTAGCCCCCCTAATCTAGGCAAGTTGAAGTAGTTCTCCTTAAAGTAGTGGCAGCGACCATCTTGCAACTTGATAGAATAACATGGGTGCATTGTTTAAGTGAAGATCCAATGTTTGATTAGGGTTTTGTTATCTCATTATTTTTCAAATTTTTCCCTTATAAAGACTTTGGTTCCCCACACACTATCTTAAGAATTAGAAATCACAACCCCAATACCACCAAATGAGATTTGAACATGTTAACTCCATTTAGAAAAAATATTTAATCAACCATTAAATCACTAACAAATCTCATCTCTTTGGGTTTTGGAGGAATTGTTTTTCCTGAATAATCCTCTCCTCTCGATCCTCTCTTCTCAATCCTTTGTTGCTATCTTCCAAATATAAAGTCTATGATAATATTCCGTGCAATTAATACCTTGTTTTTCCCTTCCGTGCTTTCTAGAATTCCACCCTTATAATTACTCTAGCGTACTTTGCTCATGTATTTGGTGAGCCTCATTTGTTTGAGAAGTATCTAGTAGTAAAAAGTATGAAAAGGATTGACCGACCAAGTCTGCAAAGGCATTCTCATGTAAGTGTGAAATAATTTTCGATTTTAACTTGGGTTTAGTGTTGATAATATTATAAACATATGATAAAACTTTACTGTAATATTTAATGTATTCCATGTGAGTGTATCATTAAATTTTATTGCCACCTCATACATATAACATCATTCTGACGTCATGCTTGCAATATATTTATTTGGTATTATTCTCGAGGAGGAGTTGGATTCAACTTTAATTGTTTTTTAAATTTAAATCTATCTTACATATTAGGATCATCAATCTTACTTCTAATAACTTAGAATTTTTGTATATATTTCAGAAAATATTTAAGTATCTATAATAAAATAATAAAAAGATAAATAACTTGATTTATATTGTTTTGTGTTAGCATTACATATTATAATGATGTTTTGTAAATATGTTATGAATGTTTGAGAAAGATCGTATTTGATTTATATTGTTTTGTGTTATCATTACATATTATAATGATGTTTTGTAAATATGTTATGAATGTTTTGAAGATAAATAATTTGATTTATATTGTTTTGTGTTAGCATTACATATTATAATGATGTTTTGTAAATATGTTAGGAATGTTTTGTAATTTTGTAAATATGCTATGAATATTTTCAAACGATATGTTATTATTCAAATATAGAGAAACATTTAGATTTAGTAGTAAATTTTTTTAGTAATTTGATGCACTTACTAAAATTTGTGTTGTATAGTTTTTTGCCCCATGTTATTTTTGAAAGTAAAAGAACATTTAAGAAAACTATTTGATTTCTTTAGATCAAGTTAATAATTAAAAAAGAATTAAAAAATCTTTTAATCAAATTAATAATTAAAATTAAAAAAATATATTTTTTTTTTTTTTTTTTTTTTTTTTTTTTTAAAAAAATAAAAGAAATAAATATAATTTCTTTAAAAGTCAAAAATATAATATGAATTAATACTCATTAAAAAAAACTTATTACATTATATGATAGAGAGGAAAAAAATTAATTAGTCTATATGATATATAACTTCAAAAACTATATATATAATAAAGTTTAGAACTTTAACTATTTTATACTTTAAAATATATATATTATATAAAATAATATTACTCTATTTAAAATAATAGAGTTAGTATAGGATATAAAATATTTTTTAATATATATATATATATATATATATATATATATGATATTTTAATAAATATATATAAATGCTTATTTTAATAAGTAAGGATTAGCGGTATATGTTGGCATATCAAAATTAATTGTAGAATTTGTAAGAATATTATCTATGTTTGTTTTGGTTCTCTCATTTTATAATTAATGGAAAAATCTTTATATTAAATCTATAATTTATTATAGGGTATATTAAAACTGCAGGAAACAAAGAATGAAAATATTATAGCAGAGGCATGCGATTTGGTTTGAAAAATGTGTATCGTCGGGCCTCGATTCTTTCTATGGTATGTCATTTTTCAATTTACATTCATCTATGTTATTTATTTCAATTTTCATTAATCTCACCAATGGACACTCATTACACTTTCTTTTTATTTTTAATAGATAAATCATTTGAAGAAAATCAATCGATCCAATCAACAAAACATTCAACCAAATAGCCCAAGTCATGGAAGTAGCTCAAGCTTGCGTCTAACAACCGTTCCATCGAAGAATGATGATCAATATATTTGGGTATCAATGCAAGTTGTTGTATTTTTTGAAATAATTCTCTATGAAAATCAGGCATTTTGTTTAATGTAATGGACATAGTCTTTGTTCCAATTGAAAGACAAGAGGTTACCAATAGGGTCCCATTTTGTATGAGAAAGGGCCTCTTATTCATATATAATAAAATATGATTTATTTTATTCTTTTGTGTTGTAATGTCTCTGTGAAATGTTGCATCGTTGAATAAATATATGGATGATTAAATATTATAAAGAAGAGATGCAAAATATGATGATATAACAAAATAATAAAAATGTCATATCCAAATGCACTAATCAAAATTTAATTTATATGAATACTATTATAATATATATGTCAATATTTTGATAAACAATGGAATTAAATATAAAATAATTACATTATCCGCGGGTCAAACTATACGAAAATGACAATCAATGCATTCAATGATAAAAAGCATTGGTGCCTTTAATTATAACATGCATTGGTGCTATAACATAATACGCATTGGTGTTGACATAAATTGAAAAAGCATCCATATTAATAATATTTTTAACAAAATTATAAGCAAATATCAAACTATGGAGTGCGTTCAATTTATAAGTTCTTTGGTGCTTCTCTTTCATGATTCTGCATCAGAGCATTCTCGACATCATGCACTGGTCCTATTTTATTTTGAACGCACCGGTGCATGTTATCATTGATTTCCCCAGTGCTTTATTCCTATTAAGGCATTGGTGCGTTTATGTTTATAAGAGCACCGGTGACCCATATTTATTGTACAACCACGGTGCTTTGGTTGACATGTGAACATCGAGGATTTAAGTTCAAGAAAACATGGAGTTCACCGATGCCAGATTCGATGGGGTCGCGTTTGTTGTTATTAAAGCATCAAGCTGTAATTTGTATAAATGCATTGGGGCTCCAATATTTTAGGACTTGCTCGGTGCCTATTTTGCAATGTAGGCATCGGTGCATTAATGTTTTAAGAGAATAGATGCATATGGCCTATAAAGGAATTTTACCACATGGAAAAACATCCTGACCTCCATACACAATTTTTTTTTTTTTTTAGTTATAATGAAGTTACGTTATAATCTCCGCAAAATCATCTGCTACCAAAAACATATGTTTTTTGCGAAGTTTGTTTTACGATTTTTGTCAAATTTTTAACACTCAAAGCCTCCACTATAACCTTTTCTAGAGGGTCTTTTCCTTGCAGTGTGAGGAGTAATTTCCCCCTTGTTTCGCTCCCCCACTCAACGGCCAGGTTTCTTCTCTAGGGAATCAAAGAGCCATTTAGTCCTTCTAATGACTTAAAATCTTTGAAATCCTCATTTCTTTCCAACCCCTCCCATTTTTATAGCTATCTTTTGCGTTCCTGCCAAGTCCCAAATGTGGAATACATCAGTGGGGGTATAGCCCTCGATAAGATGGAAGGTTCACAAGAAATTCATAAGTCGCACCTATCTCTGGCAAAACTTCAAGCAAAAAACAACATTCAGAATGGAAAACAAGACACCATCATATGGGGCCATAGAGCAGGGAAGGCCCGCTCTGAGGTGAAGACATGATCATTCTTTCCTTTAATGTTCGTGGGGTCGGGGGTGCCTCTTGTAAAATCCGACTCTTACTGCGCTCATGTTGGCTTATTATTTGAGGACATGCGTGCAAATTGATGCGGTTTTAGTATATGGTTGTATGTTCACTTATGGATTCTTATGATGATGTTGATGATCATATGTTATTTTGATGTCGATGTATTATTGACATATGATATTGATGAGTTTCCCTCACGAGTGTACGGGAAACTTGACATATTGAGGATGCCACTAGCATCAACAGACCTCCTTGAACTCTGGATCGAGGTTAAGAGTGGAGTACATGCATTGGTTGGAATTATTTTATCTTATGCATATGTGACATGTGATCGAGTATATTATGATGCTTGTTTTATGGATCGTGTGATTGTTTCATTGATGGATGTAGGATGATGATTGATTGCTAATAAGATTTCCACGCGGGAGTAAAGGGGCCATACACAATGATCTAGAATCGAAACCAATTCCATTACTGACTAGGCTGGTGCGTGATTTACAACCATATATTCACTTTTACTCAAATGGCGACGTCGTATGAGGAGTTATCGCGCCCCACTGATCATTTTCCCAAACAACTCAAAAGTAAAAATCAGTTAAAGGTGGCGTGGCACTCCTCAGGAAATTTGACAACGTGGCGATGGGAAATAAGTGACGTAATGGCGGCCTTAAAGCGATGGTGGCTGGGCGGATGGCGGTCAAATCAGATTTGGACATGGCATGTGACGCATACGTATTCGGGCAAATGGTGAAGTACCGCGTGGCCCGGGCATAAAATACGCTTGATCCAACGATTGTGTGGCAAGTTCAAAAGAAAAATGTTTGGAGGTCCGTGGACGAACCCGACCACCATTAAACCATGGAAACTTTAACAAGAGCCTTTTATCAACATGCCGCAAGTTACTTATTAAATGAAACAAGTTTAATAATATTTAAATGTGAATGTATTGTTATGTACCAGGTGGAAGTAGGGCATAACTGACCACGTTTTATAGTCATACTGACCACAAAGAGTGGCCTTTACCAGTCAAGGGGGATAAGCCCAATATTAAAGCAGTGGTTTTAAACCATATATTAATGATTTTTGGGATTTCTAACTGATATTTAGCCCATAAAATGGATTTTTGGGGATTTTGGAGCCATTTCAAAGGGGGATTTAGCCTATATTTTGGGAGGAAGTTAGGGAAGGATAACCAACTTAGATCTATAAAAAAAAGGCATGTTTGAGGCCGTAGGAAGTCAGGGAAGAGTTATGTTGAAGGAAAGCCAAGCCAAAACCATTTTATTGCAAGGAAGTTGTTGAGGAAGCGGGCAGCTTACTTGGTGACCATTTATAAAATTCACCGGTGTTTTCATCTGCCGTTAGTTTTGTTGGATTTATGAGGTTGAGTAGAACACAGTGAGACTAGTATGAGATCCATTTGTTGTTCTTTTTCTATACTTTTCAAGAATTGAAGAATAAATAAAGAAGTACCACTTAGAGACAAGGCAGGGCCTTGTAGGTGATATTGTCAAACTCCATTATCACTTCTCTTGTTATGGTTTGTTGTTCTTAATGCTTCAGTTCGGATATGTATTTTGTATTATGGATGTGATATATTCTCTCATATTCATCCTCTTTCTTTAGCTTCTTAAATGGTTAATAATCATACAATTAAAACTCAACCACGGTCGTTAAAATATGTTTTAGGATCACAACAACGAATATTAAAGGAAGATTAGTGGTAGAAGCCACCGCCACATCCTACTGAGAACTCATGTAAAGCGAAGACTAATTTAAAATCTTGTTAAATTCTAAGCCTAGTTTAAAAATTTGAGTCTAAGTCTAAATTGGGTAAGAGACTAAAATTAAATTATAAAATTTAATAAATGATGGGGGATGAAGAAAACTCAAGTTAGTAATTGAAAGAGGTAAAAAAATATCAAAGATTTAATTATATAAATGTGTGAAAAATAATATCAAATTGGAAACTAAGATAAGAAAGGAAATAAATGTAACTAAAAAGAATGTGGGAAGCATAGAAATTTATCTAGTCCAGTCTAACTAAAGAAATTTCCTAAATTAAACACAACAATTTTTTAGAAAGGCGTCAATCATTGAAAGGTAAATAGAGGGAATAAAGGAACATATAGGAGTGATTTCAGGAGGTCATTAAAAGGAAACAGAGGGAATAAAGGAACATATAGGAGTGATTTCAGGAGCGCTTTTAGGTTGGGTGAGGGAAATTGACATTTAATTAAATTAAATGGTGAATTTATTGGTACAACTAAGGGAACGAGTGAAAAGTGTATGGGGGGATTAATTCCTAATTAATTGAAAAAAAAAAAAAAACTAAATGGGCAAATGGCAAGTGGTCACTAGGAGAAATTATATAAAATAAATGGCTTAGAGGAGGAATGGGGGGATGAATGGTAAGAGTAAGGTTATGTTGTTGAAATTTTGATTGGTTTTACTTATGAGAGTTGGGATACCCAACTCGGGAAAGAGAGTGTTAGATCTACCTTGCAAGGCGAGATGGGAGTTGGAGTATTCTAGTTTTTGTTGTACATGGTCCCTTTGTAGCTCGGGGGATTAAGAGGGAAGAAGAGTATCCCTAGCATTGGCTGGGAGGTACCAGTGAGGTCTCTATGATTAGCAAGAGGAAGCAAGGAGGAAACGCCAGTTGCTGAAGAACATCATCAAGAACATCTCAGACGATAGTTACAGTATTTATCGAAATTCGAGATTTGAAGTAGGATTTAATTCGTTCAATCGTGTTTTATTTTTATTGCTTATTGTGTTGAAAATTTAGGATGGATTAGAAAATCCCTTGAGGTTTTATAAATTCTAGGATACATTCTAAATGCCTTCCTTGCTTTTTTTAATTTTTCTGAGCTTGAAAAGTTGTATAGATAATCTTAATCCCCATTGTTCTAGCTTAGATCTCGCCATGATATTTTCCCCTTTCATGTGCACCCAACACTGTCTTAATCTTACTCTCTGGCGAAGTCACTAACCCAAGCTCTAAATTTAAATGGATTGATCTGTGTTTTTTATTGGTTATTATTCAATTATTACCTCTATAATTTACAATTATTACCTCTATAATTTACATGTCAAATCACCCAGCATTGATTTGGGTACTTCTTCGATTTTAACATTGTTTTCTCTGCAACCTTGAAGAATATATCACCTACGTTTGAGCAAAATCGCCCAACATTTGATCTGCGTACTTGTTTGATTTTTACATTGTTTTCTCTTTGATGCACAACGATTTTACCTTACGCTTACTCAACATTTTTACCATTCCTTCCCTCGACAAGTTTATCTTAATTTACTAAGATAATTTATCCCATTGATTCCCTTATTGTTGGGTTGCACACAACAGTATTTAAACCCTTATTATTCTACCATCGCTCAACGATTTTCACTTCTTGTTCACATAGAGATCTTTGCAAAAGATCTACCTTTTTACACCTACCTTCTCAGTGTTATACTTACCCTTACCATTAGCATTGGTTTATATTTTTCCTTCATTTTTGAGAGCCCCTGCTCTGTTCCCTACCCTTGCTCGGTGTTTTTGCCTCTTCCTTCACTTTGTGTTTGGGGACGAGCCTGAGCTCGGTGCCCTTCCTGTGCTCAACAATTTTGCCTCATGAAGTTGTTCCCTTATTTGCATTGATGTACTTATTGCCCTCAGCGTTTGCGAGGAGATAATCCTAGCGTTGTCCCTACGTTCGTACCTCATGGCTATGTGATTCCCTCATCCATGCGAGGTTCCTTACTCCTTGGCACTCTCTCCTTAGAAGGCCTACGATTGGAATGCCATGTTTACAGGGGTCACTTAAGAACCCTTAGATTTTTCAACCATATAGAGGAGCGTGCAATGTTTCCCTCCCTCTGTGGTAACCTCAGAACGAAATAAATCATTGAGTCAGTCGACACGGAGACGGGGTCATGTTTGGTGGGCGTACCCAGGCTGAACCTATCCTGGCATAGTCAGTTTGTTGGAGTTATGGGTGGTGTTTCTTGGGATCCCTGTCAGTGCCCAACTCCCACCCAAGCCTGATCATTTCCTTGCAGTTTGAGCGAGATTGTTGTAACGTCGACCTACCCTAAAATAGTAAGAGAGCCCTTGCTTTAATTTTATAAATTTGGTTGTAGTATGTAAATGACTTTTCGATTTAATTGTTTTTGGAAATGATTTTTATTTTTATTTTAACATGGTTGGGTAAGAGACTACCATTAGTATGCCTTCCACCTTGAAAATTAACCGAACTATTGAAAACTGGTTTGGCTATTGAAAATTAATATGGATAAGAGAGAATTTTTATGGCTTTAGAATTTATACGGCTAAATAGAGAATTAGAAAATTAACTTGGCATCGACATTTAATGGTTGTACAAGCCTGACTATCGAATACAATAAATTTCCTTACTTCCATTTACACCAAGCTTCTTGATTGCACTTACTTCCTTAACCCTTGTAGTATCTAGGAAGCAAGGTAAGATATGTTCATAAGGTAGATTATCATTAAAATAAGGGAGGTAAAAATTTAAGATTTACCAACCCCAATTTATGTTCTAAATTGATGTTTGTGTATTATCTTTTATTTCTCTTTTTAGTAATCATTATGTGGTATTGTCATGAATGGATCGTAAAATTCAAATTGTGAAAATGCTATATGCTTAAGTACTTGCACCATGAATAAGGTTGATGGTGATTGCGTCTATTATTGATTTATGTAATTTCAGATGGATTATAATTAGAATGTTTCCTAGGCGGTCATTGCGTCAACTAATTGATCGTGTTAATGTAGCTGGAATTTTGTGGATGTTCCAGAGGTGCTTTGTGCCATTAATTTTAAATATGATGTACTATTGGTTATGTAAATTGTTGTCTCTTCGCGCCTTGAGAATAATGCGGATGGATGAATTATTTAAAGTCATTAGTTTACTTGCATCATGAAATTAACATTTATGTATGACTAGTTAAGTGGTTAGATTGTTTGCGCGAATGAAAATTTAATGTAATGAATGATTTGTTGTAGACATTAGACTTCTTGCACACAATAAATTATAATGTAATGAATGATTTTTGTAGACATTAGACTTCTTGCGCAAATGAAATTTGATGTGATGAATGATCGAGTTCATGTGATTAGATTTCCTCGTGCATTGAATAAATGGATGATTGCTCTTGCGCCTTAATCGATGTGACGGATGATTGCCCGTTGTGATTGGGATTTTACGCCATGAATATAACTGAATATTTTCCTTGTGCCATTGATTATGTTGTCATTAAATAATTTGATTTCTTACACATGGGAATAAATATGGATGTGCAATGATTTAGCTTCGATTACTCGCGTGCATTGCAATAATGGTGATTAATGATTAGTTTAGCAATAAATTTACTTGCGCGCCTTAAATTAAGTGGGCATGTGATTTCTTTGTAATATTTCTCTTGCACCTTGAATTTAACTTTGATCATTCTTGCGTCATGAAATTATGTAGATGTATGACTGATTTAGTAACTAGTTTTCTCTTGCGCCATTACTTAAGTTGGCAGGTGTTTGTTCTAGAATTGTTTACTCTCTCGCGTAGAGAATAATTAAATGTTGATGTGTGATTGATAACGATAAGGATTACCCTTGCGCCATGTTTAATTGATGAATATGATTGATGGATTGATCTAGTTGATGTTGGACTTGTTTGTTAGTGGGATGTAGACACCTCCTTGTTCCTCAGAACAGTTGACAACCATGAGACCTTAAATGGTTAAAATCAATTGGAACCTGGGCTTGAG
>SNQJ01S0168207.1:0-17721 GCA_010110895.2 Picea sitchensis
GGAAGACTATCGATGAGATGGCTAAGCAATTGCAGCAACACAATCTCACGATACCTAAATATGCAAAGAAGAAAGATGATAACAGAACGGGAGGGAGAGAACAAGATGGTCATGCTTTAATGGATGTCACATCCACTCCATCAGCTTGGATCCTTGATTCAGTTGCATTGAACCATATGTCTGCATCAAAAGATGAATTTTCCTCCATCAAAGAAAGCACCAGATCCCCAATTTACTTGGGAGATGCCACACTCGCAAAGGTGTGCAGAGAAGGAATTGTTGGTCTTGAAGGGGACTACTTCAAAAATGTGCTTAATGTTCCCTCGTTGTCTGAAAATCTTCTCTCGATATATCAGATCACTCATTCCGGCTCTGGAAGGAAGGTGGATTTCACTCCGGACTCCGCAGTGATTACCGACATTTCCACAGGCTCACAGCTTGCACATGGAATTGCAGATCATGGTTCTCATTTGTATTTCTTATCCCACTTTGTTCCTAAATATACTAGCACTGTATTTATGTCACAATATAATGATATCATAAGGTTATGGCATGAAAAATTTGTCCATCTAAAATATAAGTACTTGCATCAACTCAGCAAGGAAAACATGGTAGAAGGATTGTTAGCTATTAAATTCACAAGCAGTGTATGTCAAGGATGCATTCTTGGAAAGCATCCAGAGAAAAAATTTGACAAAGGGAAGGCATAGAGAGCTTCTTCACCTATTTGTCTGATTCACACTAACATTATGGGCCCATTCCCGTAGCCTTCAATCAGTATACAACTACAACACGCAGTTCCATATACACCACAACATAATGGTGTTGCGAAGAGGAAAAACCGATCCTTAAAAGAGATGGAAAATTGTATGCTACAGTCAAAATCATCACTTCCCAAGCTATGGGTTGAAGCTATTAATTGTGTAGCATACACTCAGAACTGAGTTCCTCACAAATCACTCAAAGGAACCACTCCTTTTGAATGTTGGACCGGAAAGAAACCGAAAGTGTTGCACTTTCGTATTTTTGGTTCACGAGCATGGGCTCACATGCCAATAGATAAGAGGAAGGCTTTGGAGCCTCAAAGTGTTGAATGAATATTTTTTGGATATCCTAAAGGTGTCAAAGGATATATACTATTGGACTCTCACACTAAAAATTTTATTCTATCTCGAAGTGTGAAGTTTGAAGAAGAATCACTGCATGATTTTTCAGAACACCCTGTCGAGGAATCGCTTGTTGTCACTGATGAGGAGTCAGAAAATTCTTCGAGCACTTTAGAAAACCAATTAGAGTAGCCTTTTAGGTATGATATAGAGGATGAGGATCATGTCATGGCTTCTCCAACTCAGTTTCCAACTTGGGCAAAGAAAACCCTGCAAGATGCAGGTGAACTAGTTGGTGATCCTATAGATACAAGAAGGACAAGATCAAAGTTTTTTGGGGCTCCTCAAGCCATGGCTGCCACATAACCTTTGCTTCCCATAAATTTATATATGTCACTTGGTTCAGATCCAAATTCACACTTTGAGGTTGTATACATCTTCACCAAGTCCTTCACTGAAAAGAAATTTTTAGAACTCAGAGCTATGCTTGGAGTGGTGGAGACAACTGAGTAGGTCACTTTTGGCCACTTAGCATTTTTTTCCTCTTTTTTTTTGGGGGGGTGGCATCCCACGAGGTTTTACCTCTTTCCTCTTTTCATGAGGAATTATTTTATGTAATGAGTACCTAAAATGGCCAAGTTGTCGGGACTCAATTTTTTTGTCATTACAGTTAGGCTTAAGGGGGGGTGTTGGAGCATAATCTTAACTTACATTAGTTTATACCTAGATTAGACTCTTAGAGCTTGGTTAATACATTCATTTACACTTTATTTCACCATTTATATATGTCACTTGGTTCAGATCCAAATTCACACTTTGAGGTTGCATACACCTCACCAAGTCCTTCACTGAAGTGAAATTTTTAGAACTCGTGAGCTATGCTTGAGTGGTGGAGACAACTCCAGTAGGTCACTTTTGGCCACTTAGCATTTTTTTCCTCTTTTGGGGTGGCATCCCACGAGGTTTTACCTTTCCTCTTTCATGAGGAATTATTTTATGTAATGAGCACCTAAAATGGCCAAGTTGTCGGACTCAATTTTTTTGTCGCCATGCTAGGCTTAAGGGGTGTTGGAGCATAATCTTAACTTACATTAGTTTATACCTAGATTAGACTCTTAGAGCTTGGTTAATACATTCATTTACACTTTATTTCCACCTTAATTTGGTGACATAGAGAAGAAGGTTGCCTCATCCCTAGATTTTAGGAAAACTCAAGTAATTTAGATCAAGACTCAACTCCGTTCTTGATTTTCTTGATTTTTCTGGATTTATTCTTGATTTATCCTTGATTTATTCCAACTTCCCATTCAAAACTCATCTATTATTGGGGAAAGCGTACCTCCTCTTATGGAGGAGATTTATTCTTTAATTAATGATTTTGGTTGTTACTATTATTAGTAACTACTATTAATAATTCATGAGTTGAACTCGCCTCTCTTGTCGGGCTAAGTGAGATTATGAGATAAATGCACATCACTTTAAATCTTGTGTAAATTAAATAATGAGTGTGTGAAATGTATCTTTTGTGGTCTAGGTCGAACTATGTGGTCTCCCTTGTTTATGACACCTATTTTCCTTAGCTATTTCTATCTTTTTTGACTAGAATTTCCTATGTTGGAAATTCTATATATTCACCTCCCTCTTCTTTTGAGGATGGTTGCTCATGCATATTCATATTTTTATTAATATAATTCTCCGGATATATGGATAAAAAATTTCTCTCTATCTCTTGAATATCAGCAAATTGCATGTGTTCAATTTAACTAGAATTCTAGATCTATCTGTGTTTCTGCAGGAATTCTACACATTCTAAGAGACGTACCCTGCTGAACGTTGGTGTAAAAGTCAGACTATGAACACTAGAGACTCTATTTAACTGAGACATAATCAACTGAGCATCTAAATAAATTTGGAGATGAGGGATACCAAATGACAGGGCATCATTAAGAAACTCAATAATTGCACTTTACTCTACGCATACTATTGTTTGTGGTGTCACCTAGCATATACCTCCAGAAGATAATAACTCGCCTCCCGAGGGGTAAAAATTACCCAAGTTGTGGAAGAAGGCCTCCGAGTGTGTCAACTAGAACTGTCTGCATACCCAATGAACACTTCGGACCACTTGACATCTGCCATAGTTACAAAAGATAACATAAAACGCATTACACGCCCATAATACTAAAAGAAACTAGAAAGTAATAAGATAAAGACTATACATATGTTACAAAAGTTACCCAGTGGTGATCTACCTATGAGTAATACTTGAGGTAGATCCCATTTCAGGCTCCACCAAATACACTTCCCCAAAGTCTAATTCAAACTATAAGCGCCCTTTTTAGAACCTCTTTTATGATGAAAGGTCCGAATCACATGGTTTTGAATTTTCCTGCCCCCAAGAAGTCCTTATCCTCGTCATAGACCAAAACAAGGTCAACTTCAGAGAAAATCCAAGAACGAACGTACCTATCATGCTGACACTTGACCTTTATGTTTCGAGCTCGTTGGCTAAGGTCGTGATCACTTGACGCTGCTCATTGAGCTGCTTAAGTTATAATAACCATTCTTCAAGTGGAGAAGTGTCTCGCAATAATTGTACTACCAACTTAGGGACGTGATCCCATGATTTGATGGGAAAGACCGCCTATCCCCGTAAACAATTTGAAAATGAGAAACTCTGCCATACTAACAGATATTCAAGAAGCTCCATAATTTCGGTGTATAACATCACATGCCAATTGACTTGGCTAAGCTGGATCGCTTCATCAGAGGATGGTTCCTAAGAGATTTATTCATAGCTTCCACCCGACCATTTTCTTGGGATAGTAGGGTGATGAATGTTCTTTCCACAATCTAAGATTTGATGTTAACTGGCCATCATCCGGTTCGAAGTGACCGCTATGCACGTAAGGAAAATCTCTTCGTGATGTTGAACTCTTGCTAAGGTCTAGGTTGGAATGCGCGACTCGCACCACTCAAATGTTGCAGTTTTGGTCCATCGCAAAGAACAACGGTTATATCTCTTGTCAAGGAGGGTTGTGTAGTGTAATCAATCCCCCAACTTGGTGAAGGGACCTGTCCCCGGCCCAATCCGCACTTCTGACCGGATTCGACAATAACATTTGATTAGTCTCACCAAAAGTAACCCGTCAGAATCTTTGCCATTGCCAGCCTAGAAAAATGACCGCCACATACTTCGGTATGGCAATCATTACATGATAACTACTTCTTCATGAGTGAAACATCGTCATAGGATGTAGTCTACACCTCTTCAATACAAAGTATTGTCAAGTATGAGATAATTATTGGCCGATGGTATAATTTACGATGCTCATCACGAGAATTAGGAGGTGGGTGACTTCAAAGTCCTGATTACTAGTATATATATCCATACCAGGGATCTTCGAGGATGCTTATAAAAATTACATCTTCCGGGATAGGTGACTCCCTCTGCATAACATACATGACCTTAACCGGAAGTTTCAAATAAGTTTTTAGTGAAGACCAAGGAATTTTTAGATTTCGCTGAAATGAAATCTAAGCTCTAATTCTGGAGGACCTAATTAATTATTCATCGGATATTTCCTCCTATTACCCATCGTAATAACACGTATGGAAACGGATTCACAATGGCAATGACGACGGTCTGCGAATAGAACGTAATGACAAAACCATTGAATAGCATGGACCGGCCGCCAACGCAAGTTTTTCGATATAAAAATAATTGAGTCTTAACTGACTAGGCCTGAGATTAGGTAATAGATCAGATATTCTCAGAGAAAATCATCTTCCTGAACTAAGACCATGTCGATGGTTGACTCACCGCAGCCGTATAATAAGAAATATTGACCAACTGATATTTGGTGATGAAATGCCTTAAAAAATTTCCCTTACCCTCAGACTTGAAGTTGAAGGATTGTATGCGGGGGAGGAACCAAACTATTGCTCACCTTGAGAGGATCGACCATGATACCTATTATTGACACTATGAAACCTAAAAAACATATTGATGTTACACAAAATATGCATTTGTTTGGACTCAAAACGAATCCGTGGCAGCTTACATCACTTAAAGATAAGTCAAGGTGTGTGGGATCCGTTTCTCTCATGTAGATCAAGATGCTAAATCATATAATGGCCTTGACTATATGCTTGAAAATCATGGAAAAGAAAAAGACATGGCCCGCTGGAAGGTAGCTCTAGCATTTCTGAGACCAAAAGGCATCCCACGACAGGGCAAATGTACCCCATGGACAAACGAATGTCGCTTTGTGTTGGTCTTCGGGTTTGATTTGTATCCCATTATATCCTATAAAACCATCCATGAAAGAAAAAGGCCTCGCAACCAACACATTCATCATCGATTATCCAAATGCTGAATGGTGTTGGATAATTGTCTTTTGGACGTGCCTTGTTCAAATCATGAAAGTCCATACATACATTAATTTTGCCCTGTTTCTTATTGACCAACAAAGGATTTGACACCCATTGAGTCAAAATGATAGGTAGATAAAACCATCTTTTAGCAATGTTTCAACTTCAACCTTAATGGTCACTGCTTTCCTTGGATTAATCGATGAAGTTTTTGTTGAACAAGATTGGCATCCGGATAGCCGTGATTTGATGTTTGACTATTTTAACGATGCCCCGGCATTTCTCATAAGACCGGTGCAAATGTAGCATACTCCTTTAAATAGATATGTGTAGATTTGAATCTCTCCGGGGCACAAATGTATTCACGAAAACATTCTCCGCGACACCGTAAGCCATGGAGATATTAACGGGTATGGTTTCAAAGTTGATAAAGTTTCCATATTACCCTCGGCATAATCCTCATGTGTAGCTAAGGGATTAATAGGACAAGACCTATCTCCATCATAGTCAAGGTGAATTCTCCATCACAGATCATACTTCAATTCTGCTTAACTCTAGGAGGAAGTATGATTTATGATGGAGATCATCCTAGGGTTTGTCTAAACTAGTCATTTCTTCAATTATTTCTTCGTTGGAAGGAAATACTAAGTCTAGCTTAATCAAGATCGGGCGAGTCTTGAGCCCAAATAGGCTCTTAGATCATATCTAACTCTTGTGTAGGAGTCAAATCAATGTTAGTTGAAGCTTGCCGGACTAAAGAGTACACTACTAACTACTTAACAAAGGCATGGACATGCCGGTTTCTCATTCCTTCCATCGCGGGCCGCATGGGGAAGGAAGTATCCACGATTCAGTGAAGTAAGTCGTGCGAAACGACAAAACTTGGAAAATATCAACCTTATGGTGGTCAGATATGAACTTTGATACCGCCTTTGAGGGGCAGGTAATCGAACGTACCCATCAAACATGGGCACAATCCAACCCCTACATTGACTATGCCCGGTTGGGGATTATCAATCATCGAGACCGCTGATACCCCTCATTGATGGGTCAGGCCGAGAAGGACAATTGATCAATGGTCACAATCTGTTCCTCATGTGGAAACAACAAGATCCATAAAACCCGTGAGGCAACCACTGATTGCATGGTGTAAGTCCAACTCCTTCCTATCAAGAGATTGTAGTCGGTGGGCTGTCGATCAAGATCTACCTCGACGTTAATCACACCATCTTCCCTCCTAAATGCATGTGGAAAGAGGGAATGATACCATGGTCGGTTCGAATGACCATCGAAAGCGCTGAGAAGAGTAGGTGACGGAGACAAAACTGGCTGGCTAATGGCCTTCCAACATGCCAACGACATAACACATGTTGAGGCACCTCATCAACCACCATACCTAAAAATGTTCCGCGAAATTTTGTGGGTGAGCCACTACTATCTGGAATGCTACGCGGTAAGGAAGACAAGGTTTTAAGTTGGTTGTATCCAGTATAACTGTACCCAGATTATAAGCCTTGGTAGATCCTAAAGTGGCTAACAAAGCTTTCCACTGGGAAGGGCAGCTTTGGAGGACCTCCAAAGAGAACATCACACAAGGGGTTTGAGACAAATCCTCCACCACATTGTAGTTTTGGGTGGCCCTTGCATTTGGGTTGTGAGAAGATTTCTTGAACGTGCCTTTTGGGATGCGTGTCATTGTTTCACCCAAAGTCTTCTCGATCTGGAGAGGAAGAGATGGGAGTTCAACTTCTTTGCCCTTCTCAGAAGTTCTTGGTTTACTGTAGTCATGTGCTCTAGTCGATATAAAAGCATCACTCTTCATCATATACACATTCGCAGATGCAGGATTGTTCGAAGACAGAGAGGGTCCTTGACTACCCCCTTCTGTGCTTGTAGAGGCATGGGTTAGGTTTTTCCCATGTTGAAATGGATTGGTTAACATGGTAGGTTGTTGTTGTGTCACAAAATTTTGGGCCTCTGCAAGCCGAGGACATTGGAGGGTCGGGTGGTCTTCTGTGCATAGGTTGCACGGATACCTCGCCTTCCTTTTCTCAGTGTTTCCCCCACCAACATTATTAGTGGGTTTATTATCCCCCTTAACCCTTCTTTCATTGTTTTTTCTTTCCTTTGGGTTGTTGGGTGGCCTTTGGATTTGTTGATTGCACGTTGTGTACATCCGATGTTTGGGTAGGGGGAGCAGTCGGAATAGTTGTCTGGTTGGCCACTATGTGTTGTATAGACAATTGTTGCAGTTGTTTCATCAGTTGTTCAGTGGGCTTTGTTTGTGTTGAACCAACAATACCATTGGCATGTGGTTCGCCTCTCTATCTAGTTTTATCAAGTATTGAGCATGGCGCATCTGGCAAGATCTTGTATAATAAACCCGAATGAGAGTAGATTAGCTCAAGCTATTGAGCTCTCATGATGGCATCTTCTTCGGAAAAAACTCCCGATGTCATGACATCTTTGGATAACTATGGGACCAAAGACATAAGGAACCACTCGAGCAGGAATGTTGGTGGGATTGGCACCTTAATTAAACTCTACCAGCGTCTCCATTCTTAGATGTGATCATAGATATGGTCATTGTTTGTCTGTGAGGAATTGGCCATCAATTATGTACCGGCGTCATATCTCACAGGTAATTGGAAATGGTTTAGGAAAGCCAATGCCAATTCGCCAAAGGAAGAGTATCTTGAGTGGTCGAGCTCAATGTACCATTTCATGACACTCCCAATGAGAGTACGTTGAAACAATCGCAACTGTACAGAGTCGTCTTTCAATGAGTTATATGAGCACCAAAGATGGAAGGTGGTCACATGATATCCTGGATCTTCATTAGGCTTGGCCTCGAACTTTGGTATGTCCGAAGGTAACTTCGTTGGCATAGGGGGCCAACACGGATCATGACAGATAGGGTCATTCAAAAACCTTGTCAAGTTTGGAAAATGCAAGGTTGCCAGGAAAGGTAGTTTGGCTTGTTATTGATAACCATGGAAAAAGGGACCTGGAGTTTGAATGGCACCAGGTTGCTAGGAAAAGTTTGGTTGTTGGCCTGGGTTCTGGTAAAAACCATGGCCATGACCAGCGTATGGGTTTTGCATGTGAGGAGACATCATCGACCGATTCCCAAAATAGGACGTAGATGGTTGGGCGTGTATTACATTTGGAGGGATTTGGGAAGGGTTGCCCCATGCTGATCCCATGGGTATATGCATAGTACCTTGTCCGGGGTTCCATTGGTTCTGAAAATAATTTCCCCAGATCGACATTCCTGATGAGGGAACCAATCCCTGCCAAGAATTCCAAGGTCCTGATGTAGAAGAAGTTCCTGGGTTTCCCCCCTGTGCAAGAATAGTACCCTGCATAGGAATAGGTTGTCCATAACCAAGGTTTCCCCCAATCGGGAAGCAGCTGACGAGAAAATGTTGTTACCAAATGCACCGAACAAATAAAAAGGTGTCGAACTGACTGACATATTATGAGAAGGTGGTCCTTGACTCCCTTCTCCAAATAAACTATGGTGTGTGGGTGGCCTAGTGGATTGCTAGTGGGTGCCACCGAGAGAAGGGGATGAAGGAGGTATATGACCTCCCTCGTAAGGTAAAGCATTAAAAGTAGCTAAAGTTCCCCCCATGTTTCCTTACAGAGGAGCATTATATCTCGCTTCCCCCAAACCTAAAGTCTGTAAAGTGGAGTAGGAAAGTACATGACTTGTACCTGAGCTAGGTATCCCGTATGAGAACGGAGGGCTGATCGTACTCGGTGTGAAAGGGGCAGTGGCCACCACCATAGACAGGATTGAACCATTGTTTGAGGTAGATCCAATTGAGACCATGGTGGATCAGACTGGTGATGGTGGGTTATGAGGTGGAAAATCTATTGTGGTGACACCCATAGTGGGAATTGAAGAATTCCTAGAAGAAGTGTCAGCATTTGTTTCCATTGCTACGTGCGACACTGTTTGGAACTCGTAAGGGTGAATCGATACAATGATGGGTGTTGAATGATCAGTGGTTGGAGTTCCAGATGGACCAAGATCTTTCTCTCCAAAGTCTAAAATGGTTGTTTCCTCTGGATGTTGGTCGGTTACAATTTCTTGTGACCTGGTCGCTTCAAAAGACCCTTGTTGGTCTAGCTTTCACCTTAGTGGTGACGGAGGTGGCTCCAGTGTAACTAGTGATAGGCCCAGAAGCCTTCATGACCGATGGAGCTCATGATCCTCCACTGTGTGAGAAGATAAAAGACACACTAGGGATTTCTGTTCGTTCAAAAAACAACACACACTAAAAAGGTCCCTCCAAGATAAAACAAGCAAACACTAAACTAGTTGGAAGAACAGTTACAACAACCAACACTAGAGCAACTTACCGGTGCAAGTGCAACTTGAACATGGAAGCACCCTCCAGGTATACTCTACAAATCATGGCCTGATGTCTGTGTTAGGTACCGCGGTATACCCCCACAGTCACTGTTATAACCCTAATTTGCACCATACATGCTTACCTAGCATTAGGCCATCTCAGATCCCTTCTTTTCCAAAGCACTGTTGAACAACTCTTTTAAAAACCTCTTTTATAAGGGCCCACGTGCCCTACTCCATTACTGCACACGTGTACACACTAGCTGACCTAAAACAACCCGCATGGACCAACAAAAGCATCAAAAAAGGAAAGTTGTCGATGGAACACACGACTTTGGGTGAGTTAACTAAAACTCTCGACCATGCATCGCCGAGGGTTCATCCAAATACCTAGCTTCTTCTAGCCTATAAAATAAGGGTTAGGGGTTTCATTTGGAAAAGGAGAATAAGAGTAAATAAACTCAACCCAATTGCACATTCCCATTGTCCCAACCCTTTAGCCATCCTTGTGCAAAGAGAGATACAAAGAAAAGAAGTTGGAGGACATTTGAAGAGGAGCCCAGGATCAGGATTCGAAGAGCAGTGGCCAGTCTCGACATTGTAAGTTGATTCATTAAAGTTAATAATAAAGAAATGCTTTTCCCATCCCACTATATGAGTTCTTCATAGTTTAGTAAATATATGTTTGAATCTCTAACCCATTAGTCTGTAGGTAAAATGCATGTGTAGTTTGTTGCTTGTTTTGTATGCAGGCCAGTCTTGGGAGGAGAGCTGCTAGAAAGCGATCAAACATGAAGAAGGATCAACATCGAACATCCGGAACAAGGTATGTTGGTCTAACCATTTATTTTCTAAAAAGAAATGGGTATTAGGTCAGGGGATGAAGGTAGAAAATAGGTTTATTTTGGTCATATTTGCATCATAACATAACCCTATTTTCTAGTCCATAGGGGGATTTCCCACCACAACAGAATTGGCGACTGCACTGGGGAAGTCTCTAGGGTTCCTGGGAATATTTTTGGGTAGTTTTAAAAGACCGGTTTCTTTCCTTCTTTTTGAAGTTTATGCAAAGTCTGAGCTAGTAGAGAGTATGGTCTTCCATACCAGCTATCTTTGTTATTTGATTGACTGTATTTTTTTGAGACCCACAGAGGTACACACGGCCTGCATAAGGTCTGCACACATGTAACCGTTCCCTACTTTCTTGCATCCCACGTGTAAACGCTAGCTGCAAAAGTAACAGTAGCATGTAGATTCCAGAAAATTTTGGAGTTAGTCATCCTCTTCCCTATCAGAATCAATCATTCTCAAGGGTTTTCTGGAACTCTGTCTAGTCTTGGTTGTTTGTAGTCTTATCTCAAATTGGTTTCTTTTACGAATTTTTTTCCCTGCATTGTTTTCTTTTTCTGTTAAAGAGAGTGTCTAAGCCTTCAAGAGATCCTGGTTCTCAATATCATTGGTCTCTTCCTGGTTTGGATTGTCTATTTTTAGTTGTTTCAGAGTTTTAGAGATACACGCGGCCTATATAAGGCCAAAACACATGTACACACCCTCTGGCTCTACACAGCTCGCGTGCACATGCTTACTGTTGGATTGTCAGTAGTGTTCTTGTGCATGATAGTTTTTGTTGAGGGTAAGGAAGTCATCATTTCCCTTGACAAGAGTTATACCTCTCAGGTTTTTGATACTCTTTCTTAGCAGTCAGTAGCTTAGGGTTGATCTCAGCCATAGCTTGCTTTTTTCATTTAAACGTTGTCATTAGAAATTTTTCTTTAGGGTTTTTAGACAAGTGTGACTGCGGGGGTATACCATGGTACCTAGGATAGACATTGGGCCACACTTTGCAGAGTATACCTAGAGGGTTCTTCCATTTTCAAGTTGCACTTGCACCGGTAAGTTTCTCTAGTGTTGGTTGTTGTAACTGTTCTTCCAATTAATTTAGTGTTTGCCTGTCTTATCTTCTAGGGGATTTTTTAGTGCATGTTGTTTTCAAACAGTTAGACTACCCTAGTGTGTCTTTGATCTTCTCACACAGTGGAGGATCATGAGCTTCGCCAGTCACAAATTCTTCTTGGCCTACCGTCGGTTACACTGGAGCCACCCCCGACACCACTAAGAGGAAATCTAGACCAACAAGGGTCTTTTGAAGCGACCGGGTCACAAGAAATTGTGCCCGACCAACATCCAGAGGAATCGACCATTTTAAACCTTGGAGAGAAAGCCTTTGGTCTAATTGAAACCTCCACCACTGATCTTTTGGCACCCACCATCATACCAATTCATCCTTACGAGTGGCAGACAGTGTCACACACAACAATGGAAACAAATGTTGTTACTCCTTCTAGGAATTCTTCAATTCCCACTACGGTTGTTACCACAGGAGCATTTCCACCTCCTAACCCACCGTCATCGGTCTGAACCACCATGGTATCGACCTCCTCTACATCGCATAGTGGTTCGATCCCATCTCTGACAGCGGCCACAACCCCTTTCACACCAAGTGTGACAGGCCCTCCATTCTCATATGGGATGCGTAGTTCAAGTACAAGTCCTGTACTTTCCTACTCCACTTCACAAACTTCAGATCTAGGGGAAGGGATCTCTAACACTCCTTTGCAAGGTCACATGGTGGGTACTCCTACTCCTTTTAATACTTTCCCTTATAGGGGAGGTCCTATACCTCCTTCGTCCCCTTCACTTGGTGGCTTGCATCAGCAATCCGTCGGGAAACCTACACACCATAGTTTATTTGGAGCGGGGAGTCAAGGACCACCTTCACATAATATGTTGGTAGGTTCAACACCATTTTCTTTGTTTAGTGCATTTGGCAACAACACCTTTTCATCAGCTTCTTTCCCGACTGGGGGAAACCTCGATCTCGGACAATCTATTCTTATGCAGGGTACTATTCCTGCACAGGGGGCACACCCAGGATCCTCTTCCGCATCAGGGCCTTGGAATTCTTGGTAGTGATCCATTCCCTCGTCTAGAATGCCGATCTAGGGTAATTCTTTCCACAATCAATGGAAACCCAGACAAAGTACTATGCCTATCCCCACGGGACCGACATGGGGCAACCCTTCCCAAAGTCCTTCGAATGTAATGCATGCCCAACCATCTATGTCCTATTTTGGAAATCAGTCGATGATATCTTGTCACACACAAAATCCATACGTTGGCCATGGACACGGTTTTTGCCAAAATCCAGGCTAGCAACTGAACTTTTCCTAGCAACTTGGTGCCAGTCAAGCTCCAGACCCCTTTTTCGCAAGTTATCACCAACAACCCAAACTACATTTCCTGGCAACTTTGCATTTGCAAGACTTGACAAGGTTGTTGAATGACCCTATCTATCACAATCCATAATGGCCTCCTATGCCGATGAAGTTTCCTTTGGAAATCCCAAATTTCAAAGCCAAGCCTAACGAAGATCCAAGAGATCATGTGACTACCTTCCATCTTTGGTGCTCATCTAATTCATAGAAATATGACTCCGTACATTTGTGATTGTTTCAATGTACTATCATTGGGAGTGTCGTGAAATGGTACATTGAGCTCGATCGCTCAAGATACTCTTCCTTCGATGAGTTGGCGATGGATTTCCTAAACCATTTCCAGTTACCTGTGAGATACGACGCTGGCACCAAATTGCTATCCAATTTCTCACAAAAAAAAGCGGACCATATCTTTGATCACATCTGAGAATGGAGATGTCGAAAGAGTTTAATTAAGGTACCAGTCCCACCAGCATTCCTTCTCAAGTGGTTTCTTAATTTTTTGGTCCCATGGTTGTTCAAAGACATCGCGACGTCGGGAGTATTTTTCGAAGAAGATGCCATCATGAGAGCTCAACAACTTGAGCTAATCTATTCTCAGTCCGGTTTATTGTATGAGATCTTGCCAGATGCGCCACACTCAATACTTGATAACACCCGACAGAGAGTTGCACCACATGCCAATGGTATTGTTGGTTCAACACAAACAAAGCCCGTTGAGCAATTGACGAAGTAGTTGTAGCAGTTGTCTATACAACACAACAGCCAACCAAAATACTGCTTTGGCTGCTCCCCCTACCAAAACGTCAAATGTACACACAGTACAATCGACTAATCCAAAGGCCACCCAGTAGCCTGAATGAAAGAAAAAATAATGAAAGAAGTTTAAGGGGGACAAGAAACCCATCGATAATGATGTCAGCGGCAATACTAAGAAACGAAAGGTGAGGTATCCATGCAACCTATGCGCGGAGGACCACCCCACCCACCTTTGTCTTTGGCTTACAGAGGCCCAAAAGTTTGTGACACAACAACAACCTACTGTGTTAACTAATCCATTCCAACATGGGCAAAATCTAACCCAAGCCTCTGCAAGCACAGAAGGGGGCATCCAAGGACCCTCTCCATCTTCGAACAACCCTACATCCGCGAATGTATATATGGTGAAGGGTGATGTTTTTATATTGACTAGAGTGCATGACTATAGTAAACAAATAACTTCTAAGAAGGGAAAAGAAGCCAAAATCCCATCTCTTCCTCTACAAATTGAGAAGACGTTGGGCAAAACAATGACACGCATCCCCAAAGGTGTGTTCAAAAAATCTTCTCACAACCCAAATGTAAGGGCCGCCCAAAAATATTATGTGGTGGAAGATTCATCACAAACCCCTTGTGCGATGTTCTCTTTGGAGGTCCTCCAAAGCTTCCCTTCCTAGAGGAAATCCTTGTTAACTTCTTTAGGATCTACCGAGACTTGTAATCTAGGTACAATCATGCTATATACAACCGGCCTAAAACCTCGTATTCCTTACCACATAGAGTTTCAGATAGTAGTGGCTTATCCCATGAAAACTATTACTCGGAATATCTTCCGCATGGTGGTTGATGAGGGTGCATCGACATGCATTATGTCATTGGCATGTTGGAATGCCATTCGCTAGCCCATTTTGTCTCCATCACCTACTCTCCTCACTGCGTTCAATGGTCGTTCGTTCCGACCACATGGTATCATTCCCTCTTTCCCCGTGTAGTTAGGAGGGAAGAACATGTGTGTTGAGGTAGAAGTAGTCGATGTGCCCCTTGACTATAACCTCTTGTTAGAGAGGGGTTGGACTTATTCCATGCAAGATGTGGTTGCTACATTTTTCTCGGTCTTGTTTGTTCCACACGAGGGCCGAATTGTGACCATTGATCAATTGTCTTTCTCTAGACCTGACCCTTCATTAAGGGCATCCACAGTCCTGATGATCAATAATCCTCAACCAGGTGTAGTCAACATAGGGGTTGGTTTGTGCCCATATTTGATGGGTACATTTGATTACCCTCCCCCTCGAGGCGATATCAAGTTTATATCCAATCACCATAGGGTTGAGATTTTTCAAGTTTCATTGTTCCACACGAATTACTTCGACAATCCATGGATACTTCCTTCCCCATCGACCACGATGGATAAGACAGGGCACCCAGGCATGTCCATGCCCTTGTCTGTAGCTGAAGTAGAGTACTCTTTATTCCAACAAGCTTCAGCCAACCCAGATCCAACTCCTACACAAGAGTTAGATCCGCTTCTAGAGCCTATTTGGGCTCAAGGTTCTCTCGCTGAAACCAAGTCATTAGACTTAGTCTTTCCCTCTGACGAAGCAGTAATTGAAGAAATTACTAGTCTGGACAAACCCTGGGATGATCTTCATCATAGATCATACTTCCTCCCAGAGTTAAGAAGAATCGAGGCCAGAAAATTCACCTTAACTATGACTGGAGATAGGTCTTGTCCTATTAATCCCTTAGCTACACACAAGATCTATGCTGAGGGAAATATGGAAACCATTGCTGAAAAGATACCTATCAATATTTCCAGAACCCCTGACATCATAGACAATGTTTTCATTGGAGCATACTGCTCCCCCAAGGAGATGTCAGGCATCGACCCACAAAGAGTCAATCATGAGCTAACTTTGTTGTTTTTCAAGTTGGCTTTGAGATCCGAAAGAAACATCTGGCGAGACTTCATTTATACTTTTCGATCTCGTCTAGATTAACTAAGAAAAGTAACCTCTATAGGTCTTCTTTTAAGCCCTTTTCAGATCCTCTAAACATGAAAAGATTGTCAAGCAATCTTGTGGCCTTTCACGCTGGTTAAACTGAAATTTGAAGTCACATTTTTCTGGTGGTAGTTTCCCCCTTTTTCGGTCTGGACGGTCAGCTGTACGAATAAAGGTATACTCTATGGAACTTCAGTTCTTTAGAAGAGTACTCTCAGGTATAATTTTACCCCTTTTTCGGGCCTGAGGGACTAAACTTATGAAAAAGGACCCCCCACGGAGTCCATAGTTAAGCTATTTTCAGAATCCCTAAAATTGAAAATATCTCTGAGTGACGTTATTCTCTCACACTCATTAAACTAGTCCAGAAGAACATTCTTGACAGAGTCCATAGTTAAGCTTTTTTCAGTCTCCTTAAAAATGAAAAAATGGCTGAGTGATCTTGTCCTTATCACACTCGTTAAAATGGTTTTGAATAGACATCTTGTCGGTGCTAGTTTACCCCTTTTTCGAACCAACTAGACTATCTTCGAAAAAGGTACCCCATTGGAGTCTCCTTTTATGCTTTTTCAGACTCTCTAAATATGAAAAACACCAAGATTACCTTCTCTGGGCTCATTCAACTTACATCGAAGGACATTACCATTGTGTGTTTTGTTAACCGCATTTGCATACGTTATATGCTAGCCTTGTAGCACTTTGCTTCTACGTCTTAACACCCTTGGCCCCTGGAGGATTTTTCCCGAGTATCATTATTCTGAACATCAGTCTTGTCCTTGCGCCTTGAAATTGTATGTTTGTAACACTCGTTCCTCCATTGTAACGTAACATTCATTTATTCTTTTTTCCAAAATTATTGAAAAGGACAAAAAAAATCAAATATACCCCGAAAATAGGAAGGGAAAAGTATTTTCTTTATTGGAAGCATAATGAGTCACCCTTGGATAAAGCACATATTTCCATTTTTTCGTCAAACTATGGGATGTAATACGACCTTAGGAAGTTTTTCTCGCTACATAGAGTTGTGTCCTCCACCATTTGGTTATTCTTCCAAACATATGGAGAGTTTGCATTGCCTCCTGCTTCGTAAACTTATGATTAATGCCATGCTGACTAAGTCTCATCATTTGTCATTTTGTTTTCCAAGGGAAGTTTCTACCAAGCCTAAGTCGGCCCCTCTGCTATTTGTCTCTTGCCCTCATACCCAGCCATCCTGAATGTCCAATCAAGTCCTTGTTCGAAATCAATGAAGCCTTCAGTCTGATCATCAAGATTATCTAGTCCATGACCGACGAGTCGTCGAAGACCTCTGGGTAGTGAAGTAATACACTCATATTACACTCCTACCTTGATTATTGAAGATTTTGAAGTTGTTTCTCGAGCTCTGAAGATCTCATCTCCAGCCATCAGGTCGTATCAGCTTCTAGAAGATGGATACTCTATCTGTATATCTTTTTTATTTCAATATGTAGCACCACTGTGTATTCTTCACGGCTACACTTTATATAGTTATTTGACATGCGTCTACAGTGTATTTGATTGGTAGCCATGATTCTATTTTATCCCGAGCATGGGTATGCTCGCCTCAGTGAGACATTTGTTATTTTGCAGATGGCGCCTCCCGGTTCCTGGTCCCTGGGCTCAGTTGTTAGGCACATCAGTAAATATTGGTAATGTATTTCGGCCATCAAATTCTTTTTTGACCTCACACATTAGGGGGCATCTGTTATAACCCTAATTTTCACCATACATGCTTACCTGGCATTAGACCATCTCATATCCCTTGTTTTCCAAAGCATTGCTAAAAAACTCTTTTAAAAACCTCTTTTATAAGTGCCCAC
>SNQJ01S0168207.1:24415-40462 GCA_010110895.2 Picea sitchensis
TTCTTTTATTTTCTAGAGAAGTAGATGATTCACTGTTGGAAGAAGAACCATTTACAGAGTGTTCTTGTTGTATTTGTACTTATAATCTAGGAGATATTGGTGGATGTGCTTATTGTTATTAATTTTCAATTTTCTCATCAATTTGCTGCAATGGATTTTGACTATCGAATGTTACATTTTCTTGCTCACTCCATGATTTATTCTCTAAGAATTTGACATCCCTACTCAAAATTTTCTTGGTGACTGGATTATATTATTTTGTAGGATTTTGATTGTTCATTGTATCCTGTGAATATGCATTTTTCAATCATGTTCTCAAGTTCCTTTCTCATCTCTTCGGAGATATGTGCAAAAGCAATCCAAATAAAAAAATTTAAGTGAGAAACATTTAACTTTTTCCACTCCATGCCTCTTGAAGTACTTTATATTTGAAAATTGTTGTTGGAGATCTATTCAGAACGTAAATTGAACAAGAAACAACTTGATCCCAATATTCATTGGATAAATTCTTTACTCTAAGCATATTATTGGCTATGTTCATGATGGCCCGATTTTTCCTTTCAGCCACTCCATTTTTCTATGGAGTATATCCAGTTGTTTTTAGCATTATAATTACTTTCTATATACAAAAGAATACAAAATACTTTGAGTTATATTCTCCTCATCTATCTAACCTGAGCAGTTTCACAAATTTTCCACTCCACTTTTCTGATTTATCTTTGAATTTTTTGAACCTTGAAAAGGTTTCAGACTTATTTTTAAGAAAATAAATCCAAACTATCCTATTGAAATCATCAATAAAGTTAAAAGAATAAAAATGCCCACCAATGGATTTGGTTTGCATAAATTCATAAAGATATGTGTGAACCAATTCTAAATGTTATTTTGCTTTATGGGATGATGTTGGAAAGTTGTCTCTCTTATTCTTTCCAAGTATACAACTTTCACAAGGACTGTCTTTTTCGTTCAAAATAGGAATACCTTTGACCATAGAGTGTTTCTGGAGAATAATTAGACTCACAAAAGGAAGATGACCAAATCTAGCATGCCATAATAGAGTCTCATATATTTTTGAGACATTTTGGGCATATGAGTAGGACAACTTGATACTTACTAAATTTAATGGAAACATCTTATTCTTGGTAATTTATATTTTTGCAATGACTTTCCTACTATGAGGTTTATCCATAATTAAACAAGTACAATATTGAATATGACATTGTATCCACACTCCATCAATTTTCCTACACTTATGAGATTGTGTTTAAGGTTTGGAACATAATAGACATCATGTATGTATTTGTTATGATCTTGTTTAGTTAGAACATACAAGGTACATTTTCCTATATATTTGACTTTAGAATCATCACTTACAGTATTTTCAGATTTGATAGAAGTATCAATTCTAGAAATAAATTATTGGTTACCTATCATATGATTGTTGTAGTCATTTCCTAGTAAACAAAGGTCCTGGGAGTGACCTTCTTCAGAGGTATGGCAGAAAATGAACAGTGCTTCATAAATTTCTCTTTCATTGTTGGATAAATTTTCTCTACCTTTATTCTAATTTGACAACTTCTTTCTGCATTCACTCTCATAGTGACCATGCTTTTTACAATAATAGCATTGAATTATGGATTTGTTTTTCCATTTTATGCCTCTTCCTCTTTTATTTTGTGAGTCTTTAGACTGTTGCGGTTGTCCTGGGTGTACTTGTGTCTGTCTATCTTTTTCATTATTATTACCTCTACCTCTTTTACTTCTCCCTATGTTTCCTATGCTTTTGCCTCTACTAAAATAAGTTTGAGCCTTGAAGTATGTTCCATAGACCCTTATTCCAAGTTGAGTCTGGTTTCATGTGACATAAGTGATCCCATCAATTCTTCTACTGAGAAAATAGATAAATATTTGGATTCTAGAATGATTATTACAACCATTTCAAATTTATTGGGAAAAATTTTGAAACGTTTTCAACAATCCTCTCTAGCCATGAACCGATCAACATTCTCTATATCAAACATATTCATGGTTTCAAATTGAGTTCTTAGTGTCTGAAGCCTTACTCTCTTCACCTTATCATCACCTTGGTATGTTGATTTCAAAATATCCCATTTTTTTTTGCAATGGAAGCACAGGTTATTTTTGAAAAAATAAAATCATCTACGGAATTTTGAATCCAATACTTGTTTTCTCTCTTTCTCTATTCTACAATAGTATTTCCCTGTTCATTTGTAATGGAAACTAGGTATATTGGGGGTGGCTTTGTGAATACATTTTCCACTGGTTCCCAACATTCTTGATCTTGAAGTAATGATTTCATCCTTAAGTAACATAACTCATAGTTCTTACCAACAAGAATTGGTCCTTAGGTAATCCCTAAATTAGTGGAGGAAGCCATTAAAAAAAATTGCAAAATTGTAGATAAAAACAAAAAAATACCTTAATATGGATTCACGTGCTATCAAATTTTGGTAGCACTAGCTTAATTGTCATTTTTTCTTGTCTCTATGGCAATGCTGGTGATTTTCGTGAAGACATGTGACACTCTGAAAATCACCTTTTAGGATTCTTACAAACATGTTCCTCCTATGATGAGAACACTATGAAAAAAGATCTCAAACAACCTTATTATTCATTTGAAAATACTCTGCATAAAATCAGTTGGAATTCCCATCTTATAATTGTTTTTAAAGCAGTTCTATCAACTGACCAACTGGGAAAATCAATCCATTGGATTATCACTACAATAAAAAAGCATGTGACTCTAGTCTGATTGCACCAATTCATTTGTTTTTAGTCATTGATCCTACAATGATGAACGATCATATTTCATTATGAATATTATTTTGTTGTATGTGTAGGTATTCTATTGTAGGGGATGGTTGGTCCAGTTACACTGGGTATCGGGCTATGAATCTAAAGGGAAGAACATAACTGGACCATTTCTCACATAATAGAATGAATCTTTTTAATTTTGTGTCAGTGGGGTTAATCAGTCATCAGTCCCATTGGACCACCAGAACACCAGACAATTGAGCCATTGACTTGCTTGACAACACACTTTGTGTGTTTATTTCGGTCCGGTTAACCGACCACTAGGGCACCGGGGTTACTAAATAAATTTGCACAGATGATCGTGGGTATGGTCTGTTTCCTTTGATCTTAGTTGTTGATCCCTTTGATAAACAATTGGATTTGGATAAATCAACAAACCCTGCCACTGGGTCATCGGGGTCATGGGGCTACCATGATTCTCCTTCACTTGTCCTTTCAAGAGTAATGGGGATGATCTAGTTCCTTTATTTTCATCCATTGATCAACATTTAGGATCCCTTCTATTCCAAACCCTTACACTTCAAAAAACCTCTTCTCTTCAAGCTTGTTGCACCATAAGGATCTGGCTGCACTTGAAAGCAATTTTATATTACCCTCCATCAAAATCATGGATCCTATTTTGAATTGTACTTTTATCTATAGGATTCTCTTGGAATGATATGCTCTCCACTCTATGAAGAGGCTTACACCTTGTTCTCATACCATCTCAAATTTAGAGGAAGAGAGGCAAACTCAAATCATAACAATGATGTGGGAAATCTATGATGTCAGAGTTTATGTTGCCGAAGGAAATCTATGTTTTCAGAGTCTATGATGTGAGAGTCTATGTTGTCGGAGGAAATCATCAAGTCTATGTTGTCAGAGTCTTCCATATGTCTCATGTTCTTGTTCAAAGTATGTCTATCAACATGTGTCAGACATTTCTCATAAATCTTGACTTTTCATGTTGGCCATACCCTCAGTCTATCTCAGAATCACATGATGTTGTAGTCGTATCATGCACCCTAGTCCTACTTTCATCATTGGTAAGTAAAATTCAACCCAATAGTTGACATTTCATCATTGGTCATTGACTGGGTGGTTTCCCTTGTGTTTGACGACAAGAAATCTATTCCCACATTGGGATTTGTGGAGTGTATTGGATTCCATTAACCTTATTGATGGTTTCCCCACCTCTGTCAGCAGTTTTCCTCATTGGATGTTATTCATAGGGTATTTTCCATGTACAAATTGCACTTGGCACACCTAAGAGACACATAGGGTCGTTGGTTTGTGAACATGCTCTTTGTCTAATTTCCTCCAAATCATGAAGCTCCTGCATTGTACCTCATGATGAATGATGAGAGATGCCTTAATTCTCTCCTTTCAGCGGGTCTCCTTCCATCGACTTCAAATCATCTATTATGGAAATGAGACCTAGAGTCCTATGAGTACCTTGAGTCTTGCAGTCGTTAGTGGCAGGTTCTCTCACCATTGAAAGTTGGGAATACATCAATGTCTCCTGATCGATGGATTCTTCAAGTGTTCAACCAAGCCTCCTTTATTCACACTTGTAATAATGTACGCGATGTTTTGATACCTACTTTCATTATCGCTAGGTTATTTCGTGTTTGTTAACGGTATACCTCAATGACCGGTAATCAAACAATGTCTCATTTTGTTTGACCTCAACTCCTTTATTCATATAATGTAGACTTGCACCTTTGGTCGATTGTGTAGAAGACTTGACATCTGTATGTGGCCACAACTTTCCTGAGTTGTTTCTTCCCTTTAATTGGACCAATACCTATATGACTTCATTGATCATGGGAGATCAAATTGTACTCCATTGCATACATATATCTTCAGATTGATTTTTAGACTGGTTCCACTGGGCCTTGTTCGTGACTATGACAACCTTTGGCATGTAATCACACTTGTATTTTCCTATTCATTGCCACAGACAATTGTTTGGTATATTTTCACATGGATATGCAATGTAATTCTATTTGCAGCCATGTATGCAAATTCAATACAAATTGTAATAAGAAACTAGTTCTTCCAGCGGGTTCCCCATCACTCCACTTCTAGGTTTTTTATAATGTATTTCAGCCATTGCAGATACTCCTCTAACCTCACACATTAGGGGGCATATGTTATAGAAATATTTTCCTCACCCTATGCAATATTTCACATAAGGCCTTTCTCCATTTCCTTATGAAGACTTTTCATCCCTTTTTGCAAATCCCATAGCTAAAAATACATTTTTTCTACATATACGCACCTTGCCTACTATACAACATGCATATACACAGGTTGCACCACTACAACCCGCGTACATCGTGATTTGTGCCAAAAAATGAAAAATGGTGTCAGGTTTCCATGTCACAACAGGAGATCAATGATCCTTGGCCTTCCATATACTAGAAAATTTCCGTCTCTGCCCTTCAGTTCCATTTGAAGGCTATAAATGGGCAAATTCCAAGCTATGGAAATGAGGAGAAAGATTTCAACTTTGAGAGAAAAGTTACTCTGGAAAAATTATTCACTTCACATTAAATATCCATTCCTTTGTCTTTTAAGTCTGAACACAATGTTCATCCCCCAAGCTCTTCCCCTATTGATTGAGAACTTCATTGTCTCTCGTCTATGAGCTTGCCTTTGGTGGAGGATTGAAGTGGTGGAGAACCAGTTGGAAGGAAATTAGTTTCTCGGTGATCCGAATTTATGCAGGGACACAACATAATACACAAATTACCATAGATACAAAGATGCAGTGGAAATAACACTTCATTTCATTAATATCAAGAACTGAAATTTGTTTACAAACAGAATGGAAATAAACTAGCTAGGGCTCTCGTAGCTTATCTCTGAGAAGAGATGTGGCAGCTACAAGCCTCTGAAATGTATGCTACAATGAGGCTCCAAGGCCTATATATTATTGAGAAACAATGGAAATCCCTAAACATCCAAAAACCTAACCCTAGGAGATGAAACACCAGAATATGGGCCCCGTCGGGGTAAATTGGTACATCAATTTTCCGGGGTCGTAACTTTGGCATACTATCTCCATTTGACGCACATGATACATCGTTAGAAATATCTATCCGACAATTAGAACTATTGACAAAAAATATCCATTCTGGAACGAACTCATATTTTTCGAATGTTTGATGCCCAAAAGACGTCGTTTGGGACCTCAAAACAGCTACGAAAGTTGAGGACCCAAAAAAATGCCAAAATAGTAAATTATGCTACAATTAAGGAAACTGAAAAACTAAAAAAAACAATGGTGGGGGTCCAAGTGGAATAGGTATTTGGACACCAATATCCACCTGGATCACTCGGTTCCGAACCTTGCTGACACAGAAGTCTATAACTTTTTCACTTTTGTTGATCATATATTAATAGAAATACTCTTTTCTCGTCCAATTGATATCTTGCAAATATTTGAATTGTTATTCCATGGGTGTATTTTTTATGTATATTAATGGATTATTCTATTGAATGTGGTAACATAATGTATTATCACCATTTTCTTTCTTTGCTTGGTTGTTGAGGACTAGTTGTAGGTATATTGCTTTGGGTCAAGTTCTCAACAAGGTACTTCATCGAACGTCCGGACTAGGTAGGCCTTTTATCTTGTCTTGCTAGAATATTTCTTTTTATAGAATATTTGAGAATAAAGTTGATTTCTGTAGCCATTTTCATCTGTTGTGGTTTACCCCTAGCCATAGAGATATTTTCCTCGTAACATCCCATAATATCTCGACTCACCGGCCTATAAAAACATATGTATAGTTATAACTAGGGATCAACCTAGGGGTATTACAAATCAACGCACAGGTATTTCCATACACCCTTAGTAGCTCACATCACATTTTATTATTAAAATTCAAAAATACAATTTCCATATACATCACTTGGCCACAACCATACATTATATCTACATCAAGAATTAACTAAATTGGGGATTATAGTTGGGATGTTACAAACCATGTTTCAATATTCAATCACTTTGTGACATGAAAAGGTTGACATCAATATTATGGTGTATGTTCCATTATGATTGCCTTCAATATTATGTCAAATTGTGACACTCACGGGTTTATGATATGGTTATATTTATTACAATGTTCATCTTGGTTGACTTACATCAACTTGTTATGTTCTTTAATTCTTATATCACAATACAATGTTCATCAAAGGTTATATTGCATTGTTACATTTCTTAAGAGTAATGTTACACTATCATGTTCCTCAATGGTTATGCCACATTGTGACATTCATCTTGGGTGACATAGGTCAAATTTCTACACTCCTTAATGGTTATGTTTCCATATGGCATTCATCAAGGGTTATGTCCCATCAATTTTGGTTGACTTTGGTTGGCCATGGTTGACTATGGTTGACAATGATTAACTATGGTTGGTCATATTTGACTATGGTTGATTATGGTAGCATGTGTTTGACCATGGTTTACTATGGATAAACATGTTGACTGTTGTTCAACATGGTTGACTTTGGTTCTACATGATTGGCCATGGTTGACTATGATAATAGTTGATTATCTTTTTACTACAGTTTCAACATGTGGATATGACTCGACCAAGGTTGACTATTTCTAACCAAGTTTGACTATGTTGACCATGTTTCGATATTCAAACATGTTGCAACATGAAGAGGTTAACTTGAATATTATGTCACATGCATATTTACAGTTGACTTCAATATTATGTCAAATTGTGACACTAAGAGGTTTACAATATGGTTATATATATTGTGATGTTCATCTTGGTTGACTTATGTCAACTTACTATGTTCTTCAATGGTTATTTCACATTGTAGTGTTCATCAAAGGTTGTGTTGCATTACAATGTTCCTCAAGAATTATGTCACATTGTTATATTCATCCTGGCTACCTTATGTGAAATCACCACATTCCTTCATAATTATGTTGCATTATGATACTCATATAATAAAATTTCATATATTAGAGAGTTGTGCAAAATAACATTAACAATGCAACTAAGATAGAAGTTAGTAGTTAATATAAGTCAATTCTGAATAATTCTTGCAAAAGTCAATTGTGAGTGATGTTGGAAACTCCATATGAAAAAGAAAGGTGGAGGCTATTATGATTTCATTCTTCATACAACTGTGAGTGATGTTGGAAACTCCATATGAAAAAGAAAGGTGGAGGCTATTATGATTTCATTCTTCATACAACTACATTTAGCATTTAGTTATCCAAATTAGTGATAACTGAATTGCCTCAAAAAATATCATATTTATGTATAAAGCTTATGTTTTTTAATTATATAATAATGTTGAATATTATAATTTAATAATTTATTCTATAATAATATTTAATATTACAATTTAAAATTATGAAAAATATTGAATTAAATTTCCATGTGTTATATGTAAAATTCCAAATTGCTATCATTTATTTTATTTATAATATGTTCTTTGTAGCATTTTCAATATCTCATGTTCATGTCTATTGTGTTATATGTAAAATTCCAAATTGCTATCATTTATTTTATTTATAATATGTTCTTTGTAGCATTTTCAATATCTCATGTTCAAGTGTATTTTGAAGATGGTTTTTTTTTAATATTTCAATTGATTAAATATAATCATAAAAAAATATTTATTCATATAACATTACATTTTACATATTAAATAAAAATTAATCAATCTTATTTTGATTAATATTAAATTTATTGTACTTAGAATAGGGAGGTGTTCTATAATCCAGTATAGGGGAGATGTTAAAGAGTTAGTGTTATGTTGTATAACATTATATTAAAAATTTTAAATTGTCTCAATTAAAGAAAAAATAGCAATAACAAAAATGACATGAAATGAAATAATAAATAAAAAATTTACACCTTAAGAAAGTGGATCGCTCTTAGTGCTTGTTAGATCGGGGTTTAAGATGGATATATGATGGTTATTATCAATTAAATATAAATGAATAAAAAACAGTTAATTTTTTTAGATCAAAATTGTGTGAAGCTAGTATCAATAGCTTGCAATTCATTACTAGCACGAGCTTGTGACTTTGATAAGGGTCAAGACGTCTGTAACCTAACAGGAAATTGTGATTTTGGTGAAGGTTAAGTCATCTAGAAACACTCTCATATGATGGTCCCATGCTAGAAGGATGCGTAGGCTTTCAGCCTAGCAAGAACTTGTAACTTTTGTGAGGGTCAAGACATCCAAAAACACTACTATCTGAGGTCCCATGCTAGAAAAAAACATAGGCTTTGAGCCTAAACACAACAAATCAATATTAATCATTCAAAATGATTAAACAAATCAATATTAATCATTCAACATGATTAGAAAAGAATTCCAAACATGTAAATAGATATCAACAAATCTATACCTAACTCTGCAAAAAACAACAACTTAAATAAAAAAACAACAACATACGTCCTCGACTTCAGTGGATTTTGGGATAAGCTTTAGTAGTCGCAATGCATGCACGTCAGTGTGTAGCTCCTAATCAAATAAAACATCTGTCCTCTAGTGTAGCTCCTCGACTTAAGTCAAATAAAACATCCGTCCTCCTGACATCTATAAATACTTTGGATATATATATTTATTTATATTTATAAATATAAATATACGTTTGCTCGCATGTCGAATGGTCAACTGTCAACAATGTCTGCCGATCTTCATATATTAATATCAACCACGAGTTAACTCTTACATCTAATGAACGACACTAATGAATGATTAGCAATAATTATGGACCATGTAACACAAGAACGAAAAATCACCCTCCTTCATGATTCTCCTTCACTTGTCCTTTCAAGGTTAATGGGGACGGTCTAGTTCCTTTATTTTTATGCATTGATCAACGTTTAGGATCTTCTTCTGCTCCAAACCCTTTCACTTCAAAAAAAACTCTCCTCTGTAAACTTGGTACACTGTAAGGATCTGGTTGCAGTTGCAGGCAGTTTGATATCACCCTCCATCAAACTCATGGATCCTATTTTGAATCGTACTTTGATGTATAGGATTCTCTTGGAATGATATTCTCTCCACTCTATGAAGAGGCTTACACCTTCTTCTCTGATACCATCTCAAATTCATAGGAAGAGAGGCAAACTCAAAGCATAACAATGATGCAGGAAATCTATGTTGTCAGAGTTTATGCTGTCAAAGGAAATCTATGTTGTCAGAGTCCATGCTGCTAAAGGAAATATATGCTTTCGGAGGAAATCATTGATTCTATGTTGCCAGAGTCTTCCATATGTCCCATGCTCTTGTTCAAAGGATGTCTATCAACCTGTGTCGGCTATTTCTCATAACTCTTGGCTTTTCATGTCGGTCATACCCTTAGTCTATCTCAAAATCACATGATGTTGTAGTCCCATCATGCACCCTAGTCCTACTTTCATCATTGGTAGTTAACCTTGAACTCAACAATCGACATTTCATCATTGGTCGTTGACTGGGTGGTTTCCCTTATGTTCAACGACAAGACATCTATTCACACATTGGAATTTTTGAATTATCTTGGATGCCATTAGCCTTATTGGTGGTTTCCTCTCCTTTGTCAGCAACGTTCCTCATTGGCTGCTATTCATAGGGTCTTTTTCGTGTACCGATTTCACTTGGCACACACAAACGATGCACAACTTCGTTGGTTCATGAACATGTTCTTCGTCTGATTTCCTCCAAATCATGAAGCTCCTTCTTTGTACCTCATGTTGAATGATGAGAGATGCCTTAATTCTCTCCTTTTAGTGGTTCTCCTTCCATTGAATTCAACTCATATATTCTGGAAATGAGACCTAGAGTCCTATGAGTACCTTGACACTTGCAGTCATTAGTGGTAGGTTCTCTCGCCATCGAAAGTTTGGAACACATCAATGTCTCCTCATCAATGGATTCTTCAAGTGTTTGACCCCAACTCCTTTATTCACACTTGTAAGATTGTACTCATTGCCTTGATACCTACTTTCATTATCGATAGGTTGTCTCACGTTTGTTAACGGTATACCTCAATGACCGGTAATCAAACAATGTCTCATTTTGTTTGACCTCAACTCCTTTATTCATATAATGTAGACTTGCACCTTTGGCAGATTGTGTAGAAGACTTGAAGACATCAGTATGTGGTCACAACTTTCCTGAGTTGTTTCTTCCCTTTCCTTGGACCAGTATCTATATGACTTCAATGATCATGGGAGATTAGATTATACTCCATTGCATACATATATCTTCAGATTGATTTTGGGACTGGTTCCACTGGGCCTTGTTCGTGACTATGACAACCTTTGGCATGTAATCGCACTTGTATTTTCCTATTCATGGCCACGAACAATTGTTTGGTATATTTTCACATGGATCTGCAGTGTAATTCTATTGGCAACCATGTATTCAAAGTGAGTACAAATTGTAATGAGAAACTAGTTCTTCCAACAGGTTCCCCATCACTCCATTTCTGGGTTTTTTATAATGTATTTTGGCCATCGTAGATACTCCTCTGACCTCACGCGTTAGGGGGAATCTGTTATAGGAAGATTTTTCTCACCCTATGGAATCTTTCACAGAAGGCCTTTTTCCATTTCCCTATGCAGACTTTTCATCCCTTTTTGTAAATCCCAGAGCTAAAAACACATTTTTTCCACATATACACATATTTCCAACCATACAACATGCATATAAGCAGGTTGCACCACTACAGCTCGCATACATCAAGATTTGTGCCCAAAAATGAAAAATGGTGTTGTGTTTCCATGTCACGACAGGAGATCAATGATCCTTGGCTTTCCATATACTGGAAACGTTCTGACTCAATGCTTTAGTTCCATTTGAAGGATATAAATGGGCCAATTCCGATCTATGGAAAAGAGGAGAAAGAATTCAACTTTGAGAGAAAAGTTACTCTAGATAAATTATTCACTTCACATTGAGTCTACATCCCTTTTTCCTTTAAGTCTGAACACAATGTTCAGCCCTCAATCTCTTCCCTTATTGATTGAGAATTTCATATTCTCTCTTCTATGAGATTGCCTTTGGTGGAGGATTGAAATGGTCGAGGCCCAACTGTAAGGAACTTAGTTTCTCAGTGATCCGAATTTATGCAGGAACACAAAATAATACATAAATAACCATAAATACAAAGATGCAATGGAAATAACACTTCATTTCATTAATATCAAGAACTGAAATTTGTTTACAGACAAAATGGAAATAAACTAGCTAGGGTGCTGGTAGCTTATCTCTAAGAAGAGATGTGGCGTCTACAAGCCTCTGAACTTTATGTTACAATGAGGCTCCAATGCCTATATATTATTGATAAACAATGGAAATCCCTAAACATCCAAAAACCTAACCCTAGGAGATGAAACGCTGGAATATGGGCCTCGTCAGAGTAAATTGGTACATCAATTTCTCGAGGTCGTCAATTTGGCATACTACCTTCGTTTGACACACATGATACATTGTTAGAAAGATCTATACGAGTACAACTGCTGATAATGAATATCAAGTTCTAAATAGACTCATATTCGTCAGATGTTTGATCTCCAAAAAATGTTTTTTCGGGCCTCAAAATGGCTCTTGAAGTTCAGGACCCAAAAAACTGCCAAAAATACTAAATTGTACTACAATTAAGGAATCTGAAAAACTAAAAGAAACAATGGTGGGGGTCCGAGTGGATTAGGCATGTGGCCACCAATATCCATCTGAATCACTCGGTTTTGAACCGTGCCGACATGGAAGTCTCTAACTTTTTCACTTTTGTTGATCATATATTAATAGAAATACCTTTTCCCGTCTAATTGATATCTTGGAAATATTTGAATTATTATCCCATGGGCGTATTTGTTATGTATATTAATGGACTATTCTATTGAATGTACTAACATCATATATTATCACCATATGCTCTCTTTTCTTGGTTGTTGAGGACTAGTTGTAGGTATATTGTTTTGGGTCAAGGGCTCAACGATGGACTTCATCGAATGTCCAGACGAGGTAGGCCTTTTATCTTGTCTTGATAGCATATTTTTTTATATAGAATACTTGAGAATAGAGTTGATTTCTGCAGTGATTTATGTCTGTTGTGGTTTACCCCTAGCCATAGAGAGATTCTCCTCGTAACAACCCATAATATCCCAACTCACCAACCTATAAAAAAATATGTATAGTTATAACTGGGGATCAACCTGGGGGTATTAAAAATCAACCCCCGTGTCTTTCCATACACCCTTAGCAACTCGCATCACATTTTATTATTAAAATTCAAAAATACAATTTGGATAGGCCACAACCATACATTATATCTACATTAAGAATTAGTTAAATTGAGGATTATAGCGGGGATGTCACAAACCATGTTTCAATATTCAATCACTTTGTGACATGAAAAGGTTGACTTCAATATTATGTTGTATGTTCCATTATGATTGCCTTTAATATTATGTCAAATTGTGACACTCACAGGTTTATAATATGGTTATATTTATTACAATGTTCATCTTGGTTGACTTACGTCATCTTGTTATGTTCTTTAATTCTTATATCGTGATACAATGTTCATCAAGGGTTATATTGCATTTTTACATTTCTCAAGAGTAATGTTAGACTATCACGTTCCTCAATGGTTATGCCACATTGTGACATTCATCTTGGGTGACATAGGTCAAATTGCTACACTCCTTAATGGTTATGTTTCTTTATGACATTCATCAAGGGTTATGTCCCATCAATTTTGGTTGACTTTGGTTGGCCATGGTTGACTATGGTTGACAATGATTAACTATGGTTGGTCATATTTGACTATGGTTGATTATGGTAGCATGTGTTTGACTATGGTTTACTATGGATAAACATGTTGATTGTGGTTCAAGATGGTTGAATTTGGTTGTGCATGATTGGCCATGGTTGACTATGATAATAGTTTATTATCGTTTTACTACAGTTTCAACATGTGGATATGACTCGACCATGATTGACTATTTCTAACCATGTTTGACTATGTTGACCATGTTTCGATATTCACCCATGTTGCAGCATGAAGAGGTTAACTTCAATATTATGTCACATGCATAACAACGGTTGAATTCAATATTATGTCAAATTATGACACTAAGAGGTTTACAATATGGTTATATCTATTGTGATGTTCATCTTAGTTGACTTATGTCAACCTACTATGTTCCTCAATGGTTATGTCGCATTGTAGTGTTCATCAAAGGTTGTATTGCATTACAATGTTCCTCAAGAGTTATGTCCCATTGTTATATTCATCCTAAATAACTTATGTGAAATCACCACATTCCTTAATAGTTATGTTGCATTTTGATACTCATATATAATAAAATATATATTAGAGAGTTGTGCAAAATAACATTAACAATGAAATTAAGAAAAAAGTTAGTGGTTAATATAAGTCAATTATGAATAATTCTTGCAAAAGTCAATTGTGAGTGATGTAGAGACTCCACATGAAAAAGAGAGGTGGAGGCTATTATGATTTCATTCTTCATACAACTACATTTAGCATTTAGTTATCCAAATTATAAGGCCAACCAGGATCAGCCCGAAATCTCGCAGCAATACCGAAATCTCGCAGCAATAAAGAAGAATATATATATATATATATATATATATATATATGGGGAAAGATGGAGTATCTGGCTCGGCTACGCTCTGGTAGTCCGATTCCTCCCAGCTACGTCGTGCCCACCCGTTCCCAAATAAATAGTGTTCGTTCGAATTACTGGAACCCTCACCTTGGAACTCTTGATGAGTACTCTTTCTCGTATAAGCTTGATGAGTGACTAGAGTGATATAGCCCTGTTTATTCATATACAGACCTTAGACACTACTACTAGGAGGTAATCATGTTCACGATGGTTTGAGTACAAGTATGACCTATGTTTACCATTGATAATTGAATTGAATCTCTTAAGAAATATCATATTTATGTATAAATCTTATGTTTTTAAATTATATAATAATATTTACTATTATAATTTAATAATTTATTATATAATAATATTTAATATTACAATTTAAAATTATGAAAAATATTGAATTAAATTTCCATGTGTTGTACGTAAAATTCCAAATTGCTATCATTTATTTTATTTATAATATGTTCTCTATAGCATTTTTAATAATGTCACGTTAAACTCTATTTTAAAGATGATTTTTTTTTTAACATTTCAATTAATTAAATATAAATCATAAAAAAATATTTATGCATAAAGCATTACATTATACATATTAAAAAAAAATTAATCAATCTTATTTTGATTAATATTAAATTTATTGTACTTAGAGTAGGGAGGTGTTCTATAATCCAGTATAGGGGAGATGTTGATGAGTTATTGTTATGTTGTATAACATTATATTGAAAAATTAAAATAGTCTCAATTAAAGAAAAAATAACAATAACAAAAATGACATGAAATGAAATAATAAATAAAAACTTTACACCTTAAGAAATTGGATCCCTCTTAGTGCATGTTAGATCCAGGTTTAAGATGGATCTATGATGGTTATTATCAATTAAATATAAATGGATAAAAAATAGTTAATTTTTTTTAGATCAAAATTGTGTAAAGCTAGTATTGATAGCTTGCAATTCATTACTAGCATGAGCTTGTAACTTTGGTAAGGGTCAAGACGTCTGTAAACATTCCCATATGAGGTCCCATTCTAGAAGGACACTTAAGCTTTGAACCTAGCAGGAACTTGTGACTTTGGTGAGCGTCAAGTCATCTCGAAACACTCTTATATGGTGGTCCCATGCTAGAGGGATGTTAGGGTCCTAACCCGCACATAGGTAGAACAATATATTTGGATGTAATAAAGGTCAATATTAATAAGGCCTTGCAATAAAATAGAGTAAATCGAATGTAGGAAGACCTAATAGAAGCTTCTGATTCTAGAAGGATCTTCCTCTAGATGCTTATTTTGATAGACATATTTAGTATAAATAGGAGTCAAGGGTATGAGAACCCTATCTTGGATATTATTGTAATAGAGCTCTGCTCGACTAGATTTTGTCCCCTCGAAGAAGCCCATGAACATTTCTCTCAGAATCAAAGTGTTATTTCTGTTGTTATTCTTATATCATTTCAGTGTTATTGTGGTGATAGTTCTGGTTATATTGTTGTTATTCTGCTATTTCTATCATTTTATTTCGGTTCTGCATACTTTTATATCTAGTATATTACAAGTGGTATCAGAGAA
>SNQJ01S0168209.1:8184-20807 GCA_010110895.2 Picea sitchensis
AAGGCTTCAAACTTGTCATGTTTTCCTTTGTCCTGCTTGGGTGCATCCCATTTTAGCACTAGATCTCCTAGCTGGAAATCCTCCTTTCTTACCTTTCTATCAAAAGCCTACTTGATCTTATGTTGATGGTCATGTGCTCTATCCAGTAGCTACTCCATGGTCTCCTGCACTTTTACCAGTTGTTGTATTCTTCTGATCGTATCATCAGGCTATCCTTGGTAGTCCTGGAAGAATTTTTCCACGGGTAAGGCTAGCTGAGAAGGAAAGATGGCCTCAACTCCATATACAAGATGAAAAGGAGAGATGCCAAGAGATCTCTTTGTTGTCACTCTATCATCCCATAGAGAAAACTTGAGCTTTGAATCCCATGCTTTCTTATTGTCCTCTAACAATATTTTGATGATCTTTATGAGGATCTTGTTTGCGGACTCTACCATTCCATTCCCTTGGGGGTAGTAAGGAGTTGAGTGAATCAATGCAATTCCAAACTGCTCACAGAATTGAAGTAACGGTTCGGCCTTGAAGGATGCATCATTATCAGTGACAATTATTTTTGGACAACCAAACCTTGCCATGATATCTTCAAGAAAACCAATGATTACTTTGTGGGAAGCACTCCTTGTGGGGATGGCCTCTATCCACTTGGTAAAGTAATCTGTGGAAGTCAATATCCACCTGTGCTGACCAATTGAAGCAAGATGAATTTCCCCAATAAAATCTAAGTCCCACTACTAAAAGGGTCCTAAAGCTACCGCAGGCTTCAAAGGCAGGGACTTGAGCTGTTGTTTTCTTGAGAATTTCTGACACTTGACACAAGCCCTGATTTTAGCACAAACATCAGTGAATAGGCTAGGCCAGAAATAGCCAGCTCTGAGAATATTGTAGGTTGTGGTTCTCTAGAAGTGATGCCCCCCACACAAACTATCATGAAAATCGAACATGATCTTTTGGGCTTCCTATGGATCTAAACATCTCAACATCACTCCTAGAGGATCTTTCCAATATAAAACTTGATCAATGAGGCAATACTTAATTGATTTGAGATTTAAATCTCTTATCTTTCTTTTTTCCATGCCATCGGGAGGCTACAACTTCTATAGAAAGAAAATGATGTCCTTGTACCAAGAACATCCTGTTAATGGAGGGATGACTTGAGAACTTGTATCAGATAACTCAGCCTATTGATTTTCTGAGCAAGTGTTGATGAAATTCACCCCCAAGGATTTGCAATTAGATTCATCCAGCATCCTGGCTAGACCTTGACCCTTAACCAATTTGGTGGGCCTTATCTCCAAGTCAAATTCAAGGATTTTAGCAATCCACTTTCTCCTTCTCCCGTCTATGTCAGGCTGAATGAGAATCATCTTCACATAAGCTGAAGGGACATATGCAATGACCTTTGAATGAAAAAAAATATATCTTGAAGGATTTGAGGGATTTAACCAGAGCATAGACCTGTTTTTCCATGATATCATATTTCAGCTCTGCATCTCTCAATGCCATACTAAAAAAGGCAACGAGTTGTTCAAACCCTTCATCGTTCTTTTGCAACAAAACGGTTTCCACTATGTCAAATGAAGAAAAGGAGAAAATCATAAAATCTTTGGAGTAATCGGGACTGATGAGGACAGGTGCTTCGGTCACGAACTTCTTTATTTTATTGAAGGAATTACGACATCCAACAGTCCATTCTATTTCGTTTCCTTTCCTCAACATGACTATAATGTCCTTCACAAGTTCAAAAAAATTATAAACAAACCTTCTCGGGAAATTAATCTTCCCCGAGAAAGACTGAACTTATTTCTTATACCTAGGAAGTGTTAAGGTTTGGATGGCTTCCACCCTGTTGGGATCAATCCTTACTCCCTCAGCTTATCCTATGTGCCCCGATAATTTTCCCTCCTTCATAGCAAACAATGACTTCTTGGGATTCAGGGAGAGACCATATTTTCTGCATTTTTGGAAGACCTTTCTCAGATGATGACAATGTTCTTTATCAGTCTTGGAGAAAATTGTAATGTCATCCAGATAAATGACTACAAATTTATCCCTTTCCCCAATGAAGGCAATGTCCATATCTCGTTGGAAAGTTGCTCCTGCATTCATCAATCCAAAGGGCATCTTGGCATACATGAATGTACCCCATGGAGTGGTGAAAGATTTCTTATCTTTTCCCTCAGGTAAGACATAAATCTTATTGTATCCAGAAAAAACCATCAATCATAGACATCTTGGATGCACCTGTTACACATTGTAATATGTGCTCTATCTTGGGCAAGGGGTAGTTGTCCTTCTTGGAGCTTCTGTTTAGGTTTTTGAAATCGAAACAAAGTCTGATTTCTCCACTCTTCTTTCTCACTGGGACCAATTTAGCCACCCATTCAGAATACCTTAAAGGAATGATAATTTGAGCATCCAAAATCTTCTTTACCTCTTTCTCCATGATAGGCAGCAACATGGGGTTGATCTGCCTCAGCTTCTTCCTAAATGGTTTGGCCTCTTCCTTCAATGGGATCTTATGCTCAATGATGCTTGTATCATATGTTCTAAGATATTGATATGTCCAAGAAAACACATCAACAAACTCCTTTAATAGCTCATCATATTTCTCCCTTTGTTCCCTTGACAGACTGCTCAAAAATTTGACAAATTTTGGATCTTTCTCTGTACCAATGTTGCATTCAGTTACATCAGCATCATCAGCCGATCCTTTAAATTTCACTACCACATCATTTCTGTCAAATAGTCTCTTCGAAGGAACTAGTCCCTTCAAAATGTGATTTCTAGGCAAATGAACAATATGGTGATTAGCGATTTTGTTCAGGAAAACATCAACATGAGGATTACTTTCAGAATCCTGATATTGATCAATATGTAGTGTGAAAAACTCATTAACAATATCAAGGAATCTTTTGATCTCAAGATCATCTTCAAATACTTTCCAATGCTTGAAATTGTCAGGTACAGAGGGTCTGTAATTTACTTCTACATCATACCTGAGCTTTGGTGGAAAAGGGACTCTGAAATTGCTTGTTGAAATAGCCAAAGAATCAACCATGATGTTTTCTTCTCTTGGAATAAATGAAATGTTGAAATATAGAAAAAAATTGTCAATAAGGTCCCACACTTCATTTCTATAACTTCATAGCCTAGGGTGCTTAGCTTGGAAAATATTTTTGACTTGATGGAAAATTAAATCAACATCCCCAAATACGGATATCTCTTCAATTCCCATGTATTTTTCAGCCCTCAAACCTAATACGAGAGCTTCATACTCTGCCACATTATTGGTAGCTTCGAATTCTAACTTGTAGGACCGAGCTATAGTCTCTTGAGCAGGCGAAACAAGAACCACTCCAACACCAACACCTTCCTTAGAAGAGGCTCCATCGAAGAATAATTTCCACACAGAGGTGATAGGAGGGGAATTTTCACAAAAAGTAATAGGCCACTTTTTTATTTCCAGAGGAAGTTCAGGAGCGTCGGTGAGTTGCTGCAAACTAGATCCCAAATCTGTGTCAAGAGAAAATATAGGATGGTTTGTGGGGTTTAATTCATCACTAATAATGTAGGCCAACTGAGATTCCCTGTAAAGTCTCCTATGCTCACCCCCAAAAACTGGAATGGTAGCATAGGTGAGGTCCATCTGCAAAGTTCCCCCTAGTATTTTTATCCAATATCTAGACAGAAGCATCCCAAACTTAGGGGGAACGTCGGCTACCATGATGTCCATGATCGCGCTTTTCATGGGCAGCTGGAACAGAGATAATTCCAAGTCTTTGATAACCCCAAGGCACTTGACCTTCCTGGAGTCAAAATAATACAGTTCTTGGTAGGCTTTTGTAATCTCCAGACCGATCTCTTCCATGACAATCTTAGGCATAAGATTGTGAGATGTCGTTGAATCCATCAAATAGTTGTGCAACACCTTGTCATGTATGTTCAGTGAAGTATAGAAGGGAGGGGATGAATCGTCTTTATCTTCTACCAAAGGACCTAGGATTAATGCAGGCTTCTCATCTTGGAGGTTTATTGAGTCTGTGGAATGAGATGAAGGTTCGGGCCACAACATTTTGGAGACACACCTTTTGAAGTCTTCATGCTTGACCAGCTCTGAAATGGGTACAGGGATTCTAATATTTTGTATTTCATGGTCAAAGATGAAAGAGGAGGGGGGCTTTAGAATTTCTCTCACTTCTAGAACAATACTTTTGACCACCGGTGGGGGGGTTTGTGCCTTCTTTTCCTTGCTTCGGTCTGCAATATCTTTAGCATGTTTTTCTGCTTTGGTAGGCCGATCAGGGATGTCTGATTTCCCTTCTTTCTGTTTGGACCTTAGATTATATCTGTTTGGAGTGTGGCTGGTTTTTTCCCCTTTACTCGGCTCATTTAGTTGGTTTTCCATTAGGTACTCCTCGTATGCAGATTGATTTAAATGGAGAAATGAGGAGGTATCCCCAAGATAATGGATTTCGGGATCAACCTCCTCTTCCTCTTCTTCTTCATCAGTGACAAGGCTATTTTGGAGAGGGGATTGAATTATTTGATCATCCCTATCCCAGCCTCTTTGATCTCTTTAGATGGTCTAAGGGGCATTATTTGGTATTTTGAAACTACCCCTATTATCAACATTTGGGGGATTCCTATAGCTCTACTTTCCTTCCAATTTGACCCTTTCCATTCTAGCAGAAAGTGACTTTAGTAGTTTGATTACTTCATCCATTTGAGGGGGAGAAAAAAAAGAACTAGAAGTAGAACCTTCAAACCTACATTTTCTTCTGTCTCTATCAGCCTTACTCCTAATATTATCAACTGCAAATATATTAGACTCTACTTCTAGGGCTGCATCTTGCATATGATCTAAGGAAGTAGTTCTTCTTTCTCTTAACAGGAGACAAAAATCAGGATCAAAATCCCTAGCATAAGTAATCTTTGCAGAGGTTTCTGTAGGCTTGACCTTAGTGGGGATTTTATTATACATTTTATTAAACCTCTTGGATAAGTCAGAAATAGATTCCCCTTCCTCCTTCTTCAGAGATCCAAACTCTGTAATATAGTACAGGAGATCATTTTTGTCTCCTGAATCCTTTAAGAAGGCTTCATCTAGGGCCTCAATCTCGTCAATAGATCCAAGAGGCAAGGACCTAAACCACTTCCTAGCCTCACCATCAAGGCTATGAACAAAAATCCTCATCCATACATCTTCATTCTCTATGGCATGATTATCTGTAAAATTATAAAAGGCTTCAAGGTGTGCCTCTACAGTTATGTCTCCCTCACTCGTGATCTATGTGATTATATGTAAATCTGGATCATCGTCTTACAACTAATTCAACTGACCCTTTCTTACATCACCTATATTTATATTTATACATTACAAAGGGGCCTAAACATGGGTAAACCCATGGGTTGACATCCCCATACCCGTTACATAAGCCCAAAACCCAAAAATCCCTAATCAAGGGCTCGAAATCCCGTGATCTCTGCTTCGACTTGCGCTCTGCCTTCGACAGCCTGTTGATGTCCCAAAAGGGGAAAAAAGTGACCAAGGATATTCAAACTTGTTCAAGGGCCAACAGGCCCCCAACACTCACCTGTGACTCATCCTGAGTCACTATGATCTAGGTAGATCTACCTCAAAAGCCTCGAGCTTGGCCCAAGCTACTTCGTCAGGGCCTCCTGCTCAACGTATTCTTGAATAACTACCTCATTCACAGGTCCTTCCAAGCATCGTTCAACTGCAGTGACTACTTGTTCCAGCTCTTCTCCTTGTCCTTCAATCTCCTCAAATAGTTGGCAAGGTTCATCCTGGACTGGTTGGAGCCTCTGAGTCACTTCCATGACTTTGCTTTGTATGGTATGGACCTGTTGTTGAGAAGTGCAATGTTCCTGGGATATTTTCATTCTCTCAACTGCTGACAGGAGCTTCAACTGTGCTTGTACTGTTGTTGCTTGCTGCTTTGCCTCCTGGAGCTGTGACAACAGTGTCTTCAGTTCAGGGTCCTTTTCAAGGTGCTCGTAAGTCTGCACACTTCTACTGCTAAGTTGTTTACATTCCAAAGCTAAGGCTTTGATTCTCTCAACTACGCTCCAGGCAGTTTCTTCTCTTTGGTCTCGCACGTCCTGTGGAGTGCTTGGTACTGTTTGTAGCTCTAGGTCTTATATTCTCTGTTGGAGCTGTTGGATGGCTTCAGCAAGCTTCGCTACTTGATTCTCCACTGGGTCTTCCTCCTTTTCCTCTAAGCCCGTCACAAAGCAAAGTGCTCTATTGACTTCTTCTTTGACTCTGATCTGCTCTACGAGAAACTATTCTTTCTCTTGCTAGATATGCGCTCTCTCCTCTTTGAATTTTGTTTGGAGGTCATATTTTTCCTGCTGTGCAACTCGAAGTTTCTCTATGACTTCCTCTTGTACTTTCTTCAGGGCCTCTATGGCCTGTTATTTTTCTTCTTCGACATGGCGAAGGTGAAATTCGGTCGCATCGGCTAGTCTGCAGAGTTGGGTAGTCTCATCTCCCAACTTTGGTTATGTTGATGGCGGGGGCACAGTGGACACTGCGTGGTTGGAGTGAAGGGCTTGATGTACCCCTTGTAGTTCTACTTCAATCATTTCATACATGGTCTCTTTCTTGGCTTAGTTTTTCTACAAAATGTCTTCCAAGGTGTCTGATACAGCTGTGATGATGAAGTCGAAGCCATCAAGCATGAGCACAGTCTGCAACTTAGTCTTACTAGATTTTGACTTCTTCCGTGATGAAGGCTTCGTGGGGAAAACCTTTCTTTTCTTGGATATCTTAGCTTCATCGATGGGATCCATAGGCGGTGTTACTTCGCCTTGCTTCTACTTGTCTTCTTCTCCATTTTTCTCTTATTTTTCTACTTCATCATCACCTCCTTCTCCAGGCGATTCTAAAGAAGTATCTTCTGATGTGTTGCTCAGTTGATGTATTTCTTCCTTCTTCTTCCTTCTTCTAGTTCTAGGTGTATCATACTCTTCACGAGTGACCATCGGGCTTCCGATTAGTTCAGGATCGGATAGTTCTATAGGGTCAACAGGGATAAGGAGATCTGTAGGCCATTCCTTAGTTATTTCTTCTAGGTCCTCCTCTGTGAGCTTGTAATAACTCTATAGTACTTCTTTGTGTTTGTCGTTGCGCGCAGTGATATAGAAAAAATGTATGTATGCATGGAACTTTACAATTGGCCTGAACCTATGCAGGGTGTTCGGCGTCATATGAGGGACAGCCTCAATAGCCCTCTTTAACATCAAGTAGTAGGTGTGGAACACCGCATTTAACTTCCATTGTTTTCCCATGTTGCTTGAATACCAGAGTGTGGTGAACTTCACAACTAAGGGTTCAAATGGTTCTATTTCAGGGAAGGTCGCACCTTCCAGCATCTCCCAAGCAATGAATGCGATGAGGATTAGTAGCCAACTAAAATGGAACTCATAACCCTGATCCTGAGATTCACGGTAGTCTTGTTCTAATCGGTTAACTAAGTAGCTTGCCCAATTCATCTTTAGCCCGTCCACGCATTTCCTTGTGAGGTCAACAACAAACCCCATGACCTGCGTGGGTCTGTTCTTTCTTACTAGCTTACCAACAATCAACTGGAAAGCAAGGTGCACTGCACCATTCTGGATGGAGGCCACCTTGTAGCCACGCTTCCCCTTATCCACATCATCGTAGGTATCTTTAATCTTCTGTGATAGGACGCGTTTTGCAGCCTTTTCTGGGTAAAAGTCTTCCAGGTCTGGTCCCTGCATGCTCAATTCGATGATCTGATGGATCAACGCCAAGTTGACGGTGATGCGTCTATCTAGCCACAGATAGCCACCATGGAAGCACGACAATAGGATCTTAACACACGCGTTAAACTCTTGGTGCCTTCCAAAATGGGGTATCTTCATTCCATTCAGAATAATGGACTGTGCAAGGTCCATAGTCCATGGTTGGGGGATTATCCTCAACTTCTTCCCCTTCATCCTAGTCAGATACCTATGAGGGGAGAGCATGTTGTAGTTCTTGCAATCCCCTAGGTTGAAGTCACTGATTTTTAATGTCATGATCTTATCTAGCTATGGTTTAACTACATGTATCCCCTTCGAGAGGTACACAGTAATCAGAGTGTAATCAAAGTCCCTTGGGACACTGTCATGACTCACCGTGCCAGCTAGAGGCAGGATGTAGTTAGGAAGTATTGATGGGATTAGCTTCACATTTTCCAATTTATCGCGATGCTTGGTGCGTTTCTCAGTCGCGGATTAGGCTGGTCCAGATCCACGAGTAGTCGACGGGGATGCTTGCACTCCTCTCGTCGATGAATCTTGAATCCCTGCGGACATTACTTTGTCGCCCATTAGATCGATTAGGATTTATTCTACAGACTTTTCTAGTGCATTGAGTTCGTCCGACATGCACGCTCGAGATCGGATAACTCGGGTCGATGAACAAATTCTCAATGCAACAGAACATGTGGTGGAGTCTCAGAAAACACAGCGTGGTAACAATGAGTTCTCTTGTTGGCTTGGATACAATTTGTAAAAGTGTTCTCGGTGAAAAAGTCGATGGAATAAGTAGACAGCGATGTAACGGATCCCTCCAACGAACAAGAAGCCTCCATCAATGCAGTTATGTCCGTTATGGCGAGGTCCTAACGGTTCGATGGCAATATTTCTGATCATAATTGTTGTTCTAATTGTTCCGGAGCGTCAATCTAACGGTCATAATGCCTCTAATAGTTATATTTCTCTGCCATGGCGAAGTGTCAATTTGAGTTTCTCTGATATGCCGACGAAGTTCAAATTATGGAGACCTTCCTTCTACAAAGTCTTCTCTGGAACTTCCTGTAATTTCTCCAACTTTGTTTTCTTCTTGTTGAGTTTTCTAGCCTTCTTCCCTGTGATCTGCGTCTCGGTATTCCTCTTTCCATTTTGATTCTTATCTCCACTTAGTATAGTAACTTTGCGTTGTTGATGGTCTTTTCTAGGGTTTAACGGAAATACTTCTTATTTTTCTGGGGTAGGTGCTCTACTCTCCTGTACAGACAGGTGTTTCAAGTCTTCTTGTGGTCTTTCAACTTCGACATCCAGATTTCTGGTCCTCGGTAGCTTTGGTTGGTCTTCTTGTTCTCTCAGTAAGTGTTCTATTCTCCTAGTCATGAAGTCTCTTAGTTCTTTCTTTTTATGTTCTAGGGATTCCTCTTCTTTTCTTTGGGTCTGATCTTTCTCAATTCAAGTTTTTCCAAGTAACATAGAAAATGGGGCGTTGTTCTCAATAAATTTAACAACCTCAAATTCTTCCTCTGTTGAAGTTCCATGAGAACTCATAGATGTCTAGATAAGTCTTCCACATAGGGTTATCAGCTTTCCTCTAAATAATCATATTCCTCCCAATGAAGGAATCATAGCAGGCTTTCCCAAAATTTCCCAGGTTCTTTCTGTCATGATATTCACCTGTGTTTCCTCATCCAGAACATGGTCAATGTCGAAGTCTCCTATTCTTGTTTCTATGCACTCTTTTTCTTTGAAGATCTATTATAAGTTGATATCTCTGTGATCATGCAGGGTTTATTTCATTTGTAGTAATACAGTCTCTGATTATTTCTAGGGTTCTTCCATGGTCTCAGTTTCTTGGCCTTCCTCGGGATTGTCTTCTCATATTCATTCTTTCAACCTTAGCAATCATTATAGGGCAATCCAGAACTTCATGGTCCATAGATTTACAACAAAGACAACTAGATCTTCTACCAAGGAATTCCTTAGCAAGATGTCCCAGTCTTCTGCAACTGTAACAAAGAGTTAAACCTCTCTTTCTCTTCAATGATCCCCAACCTTTCTTGTACTGCGCACTAGGATCATAATAGCTAACCTGCAAAAAATTCTTCCTAGGATCTTGCATCCATTTGTTCGTCCAAAAATTATTTCTATGCATAAGAATAACATATCTTTCATTATTTCTATCAGATCTACTCATATCAAATCTTCTTTCGTCTAGTTGTGCCCTAATTTTCATAGTAGGACAAAATTTATCAAACATACTTAGATCCATTCTTTCGAAACAAAAATTTATGCTTATCTTACCTTTAACTGAGCACAAAGATTTTAGATCTTTATATTTTCAATCAAAATGTTTCACTATTCTTACCTTTATCAGAGCACAAAGATTTAAGGTCTTACCTCTTTTCTTCAGATCTCCCTCCTCTCTTAGTACAGAGCTTCACAAGTCAAGTAGAGTATTGCGCACTAGGGAAATAGATCTACGCACATATATTTATCTTTTCCTCAGTTCCCAGCAATTACAGTTTCAGGTCCCGGCAACGGAACCATTTGTTGGCACAGGGGCAGACCCAGGGCTCAACACTTCAACAATGCACCAACAAAACCCTAGCTACTGACCCTTTCGACAACACCTGCGAAGCAGATGAAGTCTCACCCGAGGTAGAGGCAGGGGGGTTGCAGGACTCAAATGTTTTCAACCTAGATGGGACACAGACCTGTGATTACAACACCTTAACAAAGCACTTAACAGTTATCTTTCTTTAGTATTTAGCCTTTTTTTACAGTGCAGATAAACCCTAATTACAGAGCAACGCAATATTCAACAAGATCAAACACATTCAATCACTAAGCATCAAAATAGATCAGATCTGGTACTCATTCACATCACCAAGCACTAAGCTATCATATCAAAAATATCTAACATTAAGCACCAAGCATAAATCACATGAACAATATAACAACCATAATGCATAAAGCAACCACAACACAAGATATATGTGGTTCACCCCCAGCCTGGGGCTATGTCCACCAACTCTTCTTCTCTTTATTGTCTTATGTATATCATCTACATGCACAGAGCCACAAGATCTTACTCCGCATAGGACAGGGGATCTGTGCGCACTTCATCAGATCCTCCTTCCCCGAGCTAGGTTACAACACAAAGTATTTCTTACAATTACTTTCACTTAGCTCTACAAGTCCTCAACACAGTATGCACAGAGCTAATCACATAGATCCAACTACTTTTCACACTTAGCTCATCGACTTACAACTGATTCAACTGACCCTTTCTTACATTTCCTAGCTTTCTATTTATACATTACAAAGGGGCCTAAACATGGGTAAACGCATGGGCCGACATCCCCATACCCGTTACATAAGCCCAAAACCCAAAAATCCCTAATCAAGGGGCCGAGATCCTGCGATCTATGCTTCGACTTGCGCTCTGCCTTAGACATCCTGTCAAAGTCCCAAAAGGGGTCAAAAGTGACCAAGGATCTTCAAAACTTGGTCAAGGGCCAACATGCACCTTCAGAATGAGTAGCTCGTTGTCGTTCTTACCTAGGGAAATGTCTTCAATTCGTTCCCTGGCAATGGCGCCATAAATGTTAGCACCAGAAGTCACCTCTGGATTGCGGCATAGGTAAGCCCAGTACCCATTAATTTATATGTCACAATGAATAATTTTAAAGGGGGTCGAATGGGCACAGGCTCACGATAATATTTTTTAACTCAGAAAAATGGACCAACATGCACCCGCAAATGAGGTCTCGATTCAACTTTAGTCAGTGAGTTGTAGTAAGGGCGAGCAGGAGGAAGAAATTGAGGAGAAAATGAAAAGGTCTGCTCTAGACAACAGGTCTTCCAACAGCCTAAGGAGAAAAAACTTAGAAAACAAGATATTCTCGTATTCAGAGTTCAGGAGATTGAAAATGCTATAACCGGGCTATAATCCAACATCCATTACAACTCAGTCATAAACATCCATGTGAATCCTTCAATCATGAACATTCAGTATCAGAGGCAATAAAGCATGGAAACAGGAAGTTGAATTTCAATAAACCAGAAGTCTTAGATCGAATTACATAACCATATAACCAGAGTGCTTTATAAAAAATTTATAATGTGGGAGCGTAGCTCAACCATCGACCATAAAAAAATATCAAAACTGCCTACATATACTCAGAATTGTTATAACCACCAGGAGTGTGATCGGACCACCGTATTAATGTTTTCAGTCTGCGCCTCCTCTGTCAGATTGTGTAGGTCTCTTCATGTCAGATGTGAGCCAGGCACAGTTATGTTCTTTACAGGAAAATATGTCCATAATTAACAGTCTGCCTTTACGACCGCTCTCTGCATGTTTTCCATTTATGGGGTGAGACAAGGTCTCAAATTCCGCCTCACTCTCATGAACTGTCTGCATCGGGATCAGGACAGGTTGCACTCTAAACTTCACGATTTGGAGCTTTGTTGGACACTTGCAAGGAGGACTTGGCAGGCAGATGGGGACACTGATGATAGGGAGATGACGAGATGATTGGGACTGCGTGGGCACCAAAATTTCATATCATCACCCAACTTAGGATAAAAACATTTGATGGGTTTTTTAAGCCCTCTTCTTTCATTTTTTCTTCACCAGAATGCCACTTCCTAGGGAAAACACCCCCCCGATCAATAATGTGTGCTAACAGATCCTACACTTAACCACTTATTCAAGGATTATTTCATAAGATCTACTAACAGTTTCCTTGAAGTGTGCAAACTTTGTTTGAACTTGGTGTTGCCAACTAGCATTGTGAACTGGCTGAGGAGGAGAGTTGGAGCTTGGATAGCTTGCA
>SNQJ01S0168210.1:0-20807 GCA_010110895.2 Picea sitchensis
TGTGTGACTGATGATCTTTACTCTTACTGTCCATATACTGTATGATTGGTTGATGACACATGAAGAAATCTTAATAATTATTTAAAAGGCATAAAATTGTTTAAGCGTATAAACAACTGATTCACCCCCCCTCTCAGTTGTTCTAGTATTTCCAACAAGCTGGGTATCAAATATTCAGAGCAACATCTAGTGCTCAAGTATCACAGTGCTCTGCATAGATACACCCAAACCGAAATGTAATTTCTGGACATCTCATCCTTTGGCACGACCTACCGATATGTTGTCAAAATCGAGTAGAAGCTCAAACAAAAGACACGAAAATTTGGGCTTGGGAACCCCTCACAAAAAAATCCAGGAAGGGGCGACCCTAAACCACAGAACAAAGGACAGAGAAAATATGCATAGTATCAGGAAAACTAGTCCAATCCACAAGGAAAGAAGGACACTGGAAAGGCAAATAAAGATAACGAGAAGTGGTGCGACTTCCATAAGAGCCCTTGGCATAACACTACTGAATGTCGCTCAAAGAAGTCGGTTGTGGCCCAAGTTAAAGCCTCTGAATCAGATGCAGGTTTTGACTCGAAGTCAAAACCAGAAAGGAGAAGATAGATCATTGACATGGAACCCAGTGCCACTGTTGCTACCACCAAGCTCCATCCTGGTGAACTAGATGAGAAAGAAGAAGGTGAGCTCCTCTTCCATTCACATATGTGGGTAAAAGGCACCCCGCTGCACTTCATTGTTGATAGCGGAAGCTAGAAGAACCTCATCTCAGCAGAGGTCATCAAGCGGCTGGCCCTACTGACAACGCCGCACCCACAACCCTACACCATTGGATGGCTCCTCCAAGGAAGCAATCTCCATTCCAGTCAATAGTGTCGACTTTCATACGACATCAAGCCTTTCAAAAAAGAGGTATTGTGTATTTTGGTCCAACCTTATATATCGAAATGTCATGTTGTATATGAGTCTAGGCCTTGTAGTGTTATTATTACTTTGAATAGTAAATTTTACAGGATACCCGAGGCAGTCCCTCCTAGTGCTATTTCTTTGATCTCTTCCAAGCAATGCAGGAAGGTCATCTCTGAGACCAAGAAATTTTTCTTCTTCGTGATTCTCTCTCAGAGTGAATGAAAGATCGCAGCCACATCCAAGGCCTCTGCTGCCGATCTCTCCACACAACAAAAGCAAGTGGATAAGGTCGTGTAAGAATACTCAGATATGTTCTCTTCTTGATGTAGATGCCACCTCTGCCTGGACAGAGTCTCTATGCGACCTCCCGGTCTTAAGGATCATTCATTCACTTCATGAGCCAAAGAAACTCTTTCGATTCCTTGTTGGAATCTCAATTCAATCGATCCATAGGTCCTTTCGGAAGCTCCCCTTTGCGAACAACACTAGGCGTGAGTTCCACCTCCTCCAAGCGACCACAACACTATAACCAAGGCCCAATTCCAAAGTCCTTTGTCGCAACCTCACGATCTCACGAGTTCGCGAGTCGAAACTCTCGACTCCTCCTTCCCAATCTTGCGATAATTGAAATCACGAAATGGGTATAGCTCCTTCTCTGTCAGTGCCATCCGCGCGTGACCATCGGCTAGGCTTAACGATAGCGCCTCTCACTACTCACAACTTCGTGAGTTTTAGTGTCAAGCTCTCGTGCTCTCATCCCATGAATCTCCGAGACATAATAAGTCAATGGAGTGTTGACTCCTTTCCCCTTGCGGCGCGTGTCCGCTTGTCTATCACACAGGCCCCACCTTGTGGTTCTTCCACGTGTTCCCTCATGGTCGGCTTTTGGCACTTTGCGACTTATGATGTCGAGAAGAGGTTCTCTCAACCTTCGAACCTCTGAATGTGTGATACGCGCGATGAGGCTCATGACCCATCGGTCCTTCCATGACTTGGATCCAACGATGATCCTCGCTCCTCGTGATTTCGCAACTTCGTGACTTGGACCACCTAATCCTTGGGCTCTCACCTTGCGAACCTCTGAGTTCGCGAGATCTGAATCCTGGATCCCTTCGGCACTTCCATCGATCCTTCGATCGCTGCCACCTATCCTCCTCAAATGGACGGCTCTGATCTTCTCATGACTTCGCCACTCGCTAAGTCCAGAGACTTCCCTCTATGACTCCTGATGTCTGAATCCCCGATATGGGAGATGTCGTGACACCTGTCCTCCTCTGGATGGACGGCTCCAATCCTTTCGGGACTTCGCCAGATACAAAGTCAAGATGCTCACCTCTGTGAGTCTCGGTGCCCGAATATCCAAAACGGATGATTCTGCGACACGTGTCCTCCCACAGATGGATGACTTAGATCCCCTTTCACTATTTCAAGACTTCTGATGTCGAGTGCCCAAACTTCCATCCTCTAGACCCCCAAACTTTTGAATTTTGAAATCCCGATATCGACACTCTGTCACGCCCTCCTGGCATGAAACCACAAAGAAACTCTCAAGCCTGAAAATCAAACAACTCCCTGCAAATGAAAACCTACAACATACATTCACAGCATATAAAGAACACTCAAAGACATTCACTCAACACAGGAATACATGCAGGAAAAACTGCTCCTTTGTATTAAATGACAAATGCCTCTTTTTACAAGGTGTTCCTGAGAACAGACTTTAACAGAGTATCAACTCCTTCTCTTCCGCTCTCTCTTATGCATACTCTCCTCTTCTTACAAAATGAGATACCATCCAAGATATTTTACATGAGGGGGCTCTTAGAGAACTTCCCTCCAACCTCACCTACCCTATTCAATTACATTGAATGGGTTGTCTAGTCCACAAATCGGATCTAGATCTCATCCTTCAACATTAAAGGCCTACCTACTTCTACACATGTGCAAAGCACGGCCTCATGGCTCAATAGCCTAAAACATTTAATTACATTCAATTTCAAAATTGAAAACGAGGACTGTGCCTCTCTTCAGCCTTGAATACACACGCTGACTTGGCTGGCTGGCTGGATGGATGACGTGGAGAGATGCTCATGCATCATACTCCTCAGCTTCAAAATTCATGAGCTCCTGCTCATGAGCTTCCACTGTCAGATGTGGAAATCCTCCTGGATCCCAAACAAATTTCTGGAGCTATTCATCTGCTCCATCTCCCCGCTGTTGTTGCTTCTGCTGTGTTGTTGTTGCTGCTTTTCTGTCCAGCTTCTCCTTGCTGGTAGTCTCTGCTGACTCTACCATCAGCCTCCTGATCTTCTCGATCACTTCATCCAGCTGCTCCAATGGTTGGCTCTATTCATGCAGTCTCCTCAGTTGCAAAAATTGACTGCAATTGGGCAGACCACTGTGATCTCCCATGCTTTCTTCATCTTCTGTGGCCTTAACTTGCCACCCTGCTACAAAGTCCATCTCTGCAGTCTCTTCTTGACAGACCTACTCACGGCAATCACCTACTAGCTCTGGATTGTTCAACCAATCCTCTAGCATCTCCAGCTCCATCTCCCATGGAGTGAGTAATCTATCTGCCTGCTCTTCGGCTTCTTCTACTGTCAGCTTCAGTGCTGCATCTTCCTCAGCTTCATGGCTAAAAGTATTGAGCCATTCCTCAGAATGTTCATTCTTTTCTTCTTGGGCAGCCTCAGATATCTGCTCAAATTCTTCTTTGACAGTCTCAGCTAGCTATCCTGCTTCTGTTGTTGCGGCATCTGCAACACAGATTTCTGCCTCCTCTTGGGAAAATGGTAGGAATATCTGAATTCCCCCAATCATTAGAAGATTTCTCATATATTCCTCTTCTGTCAGCTCCTCGGGCTGATTCAAACTCACCTCTGAGTTTATGAGACTCTCAAATAGTCTCATCTACTCATCCTTGCCCACCTGGCAATATTGGATTTTCTTGCTGGCCTCCTGGCAGTCTATGGAATCAACTAATACCATATCTGTTCCCTTGCCCACCTGAAAAATTGAAAACTCTCGGTTGCTCTCCTGGCAGTCTATGAGATCCCACAATGATCTCGATCCATTGCCCACCTGGAAATGTGAAATTCCCTGGTTTTCCTCATGACATCCTGTGAGATCCCACAACGATCTCAACTCTTTCCCCACCTGGCAATTGGGAATTTCTGGGCTACCCTCCTGGCAATCCTTGAGATCTTCAGTGAATCCCAATTCATCTTCAGCATCGCTAATATTTCTCCCAGTCTCTGGCTCACATATCTGAACCATTTCTTCTGGTTCGTCGAGGTTTTCAACATGCCTCATCCACCCTCTTAACAGCCTATGCTATGTTCTAGCCATCAACTCCTTGACTGGACATTTTTATTTCATCTCCATGGGCCATTCATATACCCATCTCGACTTGGCATTTTTCTGCATCCGCAATGCAAGCTTTTCTATCTCCGCCCTTATATCAGCGAGCTCTTCATCTATTTCTTCTTTGCTCATCAGCTCTGGGTTCTTCTTTCTAGCGTATTTACGGCCTTCAGTAGCCATATCATTGTCCCTGTCTTCTCTCCTGGTAAACCTGCTTCTCACCTACAAGCAATCACCATAGAGTCTCCGACACTCTGTCTTCTTTTGCCTTCTACTTCTTTGCCTGAAATCTACAGATAGAGAACCTCACTCTGATACCAAACTGATGCAGTACCCCGACCCTCGGGTCAAGGTCCACTCATAGGATCGTTCTTTATCTTCTTTGAGCCGAAGTGACTCTTTCGATTCCTTGTTAGAATCTCAATTCAATCGATCCATAGGTCCTTTCAGAAGCTCCCCTATGCAAACAACACTAGGCGCGAGTTCCACCTCCTCCAAGCGACCACAGTGCTATAACCAAGGCCCAATTCCAAATTCCTTTGTCACAACCTCGCGATCTCACGAGTTCGTGAGTCGAAGCTCTCGACTCCTCCTTCCCAATCTTGCGATAACCGAAAATGCAAAATGGATATAGCTCCTTCTCTGTCAGCGCCCTCCGTGCATGACCACCAGCTAGGCTTAATGCTATCGCCTATGGCTACTCGCAACTTCGTGAGTTTTAGCATCGAGCTCCCGTGCTCTCATCCCACGAATATATGAGACGCGAGAAGTCAACGGAGTGTTGACTCCTTTCCCCCTGCCGCGTGTGTCCACCTGTCTATCACATGGGCCCCACCTTGTGGTTCTGCCATGTGTTCCCTCATGCCCATCTTTCGGTACTTTTCAACTTTTGATGTCGAGAAGAGGTTCTCTCAACCTCCAAACCTCCGAATGAATGATACGCGCAATGAGGCTCCTCACCCAATGGTTCTCCCGTGACCTAGATCCAACGGCGATCCTCGCTCGTCGTGATTTCGTAACTTCGTGACTTGGAGCACCCAATCCTTGGGCTCTCACCTTGTGAACCTCCGAGTTCACGAGATCCGAATCCTGGACCCCTTCGACACTTTCGTCGATCCTTCGATTACTGCCACCTGTCCTCCTCAAATGGATGGCTCTGATCGTCTCATGACTTCGCCACTTGCTAAGTCCAGAGACTTCTCTCTATGACTCTTGATGTCTGAATCCCCGATATGGGTGATCTCGCGACACCTGTCCTCCTCCGGATGGATGGCTCCGATCCTTTGGATGGATCCGATCCTTTCAGGAATTCACCAGATATGAAGTCAAGATTCTCACCTCTGTGAGTCCCGGTGCCCGAATCTCCGAAACGGATGATTCCGCGACACGCGTCCTCCGGCAGATGGATGGCTCAGATCCCCTTTCGCTATTTTGAGACTTCTGATGTCGAGTGCCTGGACTTCCATCCTCTAGACCCCCAAACTTCTGAACGTCGAAATCCCGATATCGACACTCCTTCGGGACTTCTGCCTCTACTTGCGAAGACTTAACCCCTTCGCAACTCTTGTCAGATCCAACGACTGACGGGTATTTTGACCAAGATCTGATGGCTTAGACCTCGTCTTCCTATGTGCTTCTCCTACTGCTTCCTGGACGTGGAAACCTTCAATGGTCCAGATTTCTTCGAAGCATTCGACAAAAACTATACTCCTCCTGAGCTTTGGCGCTTTCTTCCCAGACTTAGAAGAATTTCTGAATTCTCAAAAGATTTGACCTTTGTTCTCCTTTACCTGCGAGCTCTTCACGACTTGAGTTCTCGCCTGTGCGTATAAAAACGCTGCTTCTCCCGAGATTTAGGGAACCTCGAACCCTTCAAAGAGTTATGTGACTTCTGGACTCCTCACAGAGTCTTCGCACACACAAAGGTGCTATCCCTTCTGAGCTTTCCCTGTAACTCAGAGCCTTAAGGAACTCAGTCCTTTTTCCCTTTCTTCGGCAGATGGAGAAACTGATGCCCTCCTCGCTATCCTTCTACTCAAGCAATCTCTTGCTGAGTGCTCAGGGTGTTCAGCAACCCTACGAATATCCTTCAGTGGATTCTTCTTCAATCTATGAAATCAAAGAGTTCTTCCTCTGTGCACTCCTCGCACTGGCTCAATGCCCTCCTGGCAGAGTTTTATAGAACTCAACAGAGTCCTCTTCTTGTGCCTGTCTACACACTAACTCAATGCCCTCCTGGCAGAGTGTCAATAATCCTCAGATGATTTTGACTTCTTAAGAACTCACAGCAGAGTTCTTCTTCTGTGCACTCCTTGCACTGGCTCAATGCCCACCTGGCAGAGCTTTACAAAACTCCTCAGAGATTCTGTCTACAATTGTGTCTCACCTACACAACCTTTCCTTTTGAGGTATTCAAAAACCTCCAAGGTCTTCCTCAAGTTGGTGATTTCAGCTCATGTGCCCGCCTAGCATGTCTTTGTCTGAATCCGCAGAGTTCAGAAGTTCTTCTATGCACTGGTATTCATAGACCGCAGTACTCTGTCACGCCCTCCTGGCATGAAACCATAAATAACCTCTCAAGCCTAAAAATCAAACAACTCCCTACAAATGCAAACCTACAACATACATTCACAGCATATAAAGAACACTCAAAGACATTCACTCAACATAGGAATACATGCAGGAAAAATTGCTTCTTTGTATTAAATGACAAATGCCTGTTTTTACAAGTTTTTTCTGAGCACAGACTTTAACAGAGTCTCGGCTTGTTCTCTTCCGCTCTCTCTTGTGAATACTCTCCTCTTCTTACAAAATGATATACCGTCCAAGATATTTTACATGAGGGGGCTCTTAGAGCGCTTCCCTCCAACCTCACCTGCCCTATTCAATTACATTGAATGGGTTGTTTAGTCCACAAATCGGATCTAGATCTCAGCCTTCAACATTAAAGGCCTACTTACTTCTATGCCTATGCAAAGCACGAACTCACGATTCAACAGCCTAAAACATTTAATTACATTCAATTTCAAAATTGAAAACGAGGACTGTGCCTCTCTTCAACCTTGAATGCACGGGCTGACGTGGTTGGTTGGTTGGTTGGCTGATGTGGAGAGATGCTCGTACATCACCTCTCCTACCGAGGTACCTCTGCGCTTCCAGGTCAAGCATCCCATCGATCTGACCCTAGGTACACCGCTACCCAATGGGCCAGTCTATCGCCGCTCTTTGTTAGAAAACAAGGTGATCAAGAGGCAGATCCAAGAACTGCTCCACAAGGCACACATATGTCCCAACTCATCACCTTGTGGGAGCCTAATCGTGTTGGTGCAGAAGAAATATGGGACTTGGTGACTCTACCTTGATTATCGGGCCCTGAATAAAATTATAGTCTGAAACCGGTACCCGATTCCCCAAATCGACGACCTCCTTGATTAGCTCACAAGGGCCAAATACTTCAGTAAGATTGATCTGAAGTCTGGCTACCACCAGGTCCCAATAGAACATACATATGTATGGAAGACCTCCTTCATGTCAAAAGAAGGTCTTTTTGAATGGTTGGTCATTCCCTTTGGTTTGACAAATGCTCCAACAAATTTTATGAGGATGATGGACGGTATCCTATGTCCTTTCACCAATATTTTTGTAGTGGTGTATATGGACGACATCCTCATCTACATCAATACTTGGGTGGAACACTTACAACATATTCAGCAGGTTTTGCACACCTTGTGGCAACAAAAACTATATGCAAACTTGGAAAAATTCTCCTTCGACATGGACTAGGTCCATTACTTAGGATACATAATTGATCGACATGGTGTGCATGTAGATCCATCCAAGATCTAGGTCATCTGTAACTGGCCAGACCCAACCACACTCATTGAACTTTAGAGATTCTTGGGCCTTGCCATTTTCTATCACAAGTTTGTGCTGGGATTCTCTCATATCACATGGGCCCTCAACGAAGTAACCAGAGGTGGCGGTAAGGCAAAATTTGTGTGGCGCCTGTTAGCACCTAAAATGTACCATAAACATTTTAAGAGTTTCATTAGATTATGGCTTAGTTTGCCCATTTTCCAAGTCTTTAGTTAGTATCATAACTTTCAATTCCTTCATTGAGCTTTGGCTTATGACCTGTAATATAAAAAATAATAAATTGTTATTTTTGTTTGCCTAATATCCTTAGTTTTTATGCATTCCTAGATTTTCAAATAAAAAATATAATTTTTATTTGCCCTTTTTACTAAAAAGTGGTGGCGTGTGTGTTCAAGTCTCAACCACTAATCCTAAGCTACACTACATATCAAGCTAACATGTATACCAAGTCCACAAACAACAAAAACTCTGAGTCCACATGTCAAGCACAAGTCAATACATAGACCAATACAAACCCTTTATCAATTTATATGGTGCACGATATGGCCAAGCAACAGATCACTGCTTTGTTTAACATGTGTGAAGTTTATATAATACCAGCTCAAAGTTAGAAGTGATAGTGGGTTCTTCGCGAGGTTTCTTGACATATCTTAGTTGAAGCAGATTCATATTTATATTGTTATTGATGCAACCATTAATATTTCCCTGATATTTCTACGGGCTTTGATGACCCTTGCGTCCAAGTGTATGAGGTGGTCAAAGAAATTGCTCCATGTATGCCGCACAGAAGTTGAATCCGGACCTCTTGAGGAGATGGAGGGAAAAATAAAGAGGCGCTCTAATTTTTGTTTCAGGTCTTGATGGTCGAAAGGATTCTGAACGCTAAAGAAAAATCCTCTGTATTGACACTGAAAATAGGCACAACTTATTGATTTGAAGGAGGTTCTAACACTTATGATTTCAGTGGTAAATATACATGTTGCAGTAGGAGATAGGAATTTTGGACGCCGTGGCATTAAATACGATATATACAGAAGCCCAAACGTGGAGAGAACATTGGTTTCTAATTCAAACTTGGAACAAAACTTATCTACTGGAAGGTTCTGGAATTAACAATAATTTGGCTCCACAGAGCGATGGCACACATGAGAAGTGTAGCTTCCATCATGGATTTCATGTAAAGAGTTCGTTTATAGAAACTCTATCATTTAGAGTGCAACAATGTTCTGTAGTTTTGGATCATGTGGATGTTTCAGATAGTGCACAGTGAATTTTATTAGAAATGGACTTGAGCACAATGTTTGCAAATGAAAATCAGAAAGACAAACTTTCGTTTGATCTTTCTCGTTTAATGATGCCAAAAATTAGTTAATATCCAGTTATCTTTGTCAGCTATCAATCTGTAAGGTAGAAATGAATCAGATAGTTCAAGTGATCAAGTTGTGCAGGAGACATTTTCTAGAAGATGTTATCTCTTGAAATAACACAGTGAAATTTGTTTATTTAGCTGATAGGAAGTCATTGAAAAATACATTTCTAAATTTTTTAAGGTTCATTTTTGAGAGCCTTATGTTTGTAATAAGGATTGAAAAACATTGGATTTGGTTTTTATTTCAAAAATTCAAATTACAGGTTTCGGTGGCTAAGTGTCTCTCCGAAATCGCTTCTAAGCCATCAGAAATCTTAGCTTTCGACAGCATAAACGCCAAATTTAGGGCTATTTTAGCCAAGGAAAGTGCAGAAAGTTTGCTTTTACTGTGTTGAGTCATCATTTTCAAATGATGATTCTGAGCGACTGGAGAATTATTTTGAGAAACGGACGGAGTTTTTTTTTTATAACGTGTCAAAGAACAATAGCCTCTCTCATTTTTCCTTCAGGTGTCATATATTGGGAGAATTGAATTCATATATGAGCCCTAGTTTTCGTATCTCAAAATTTCCTTGTTTGACACATGTTTTTGAAATGCAGATCCCAGGAAAATGAAAACAAATCTCAAAGAACTCAGAGAGGTTGTTTCTCACAATAAACCAATATACAAAATTCTCTTCCAGTTTGTACACAATGGTTTTGGTTGGAGAGATATGGGTCAATCTTTGAGCAGCATATTTCCAATAATTTTTGTCTTTTCCAGTCACCTCACAAATTTAAATTTGAGATAGGAGAAGAGGTTATCAGATACATCTTTTGAGGATCTGAAACTACTTGTAAAGGCTATAAAGACTATCAGTTTTATAGACTAAAGAGTTGACTTTGGGGATTATACATTTCTTGTACTCCCAAACTTCTCATAGCATTTCATAATATAATCTTCTTTTGCCTACAATGTTTAGATTTACCTCTTTTCCATTATGTGCTTGTATCTGAATGATTTATTTCATTTCTTACGCTTATATAGTGTCTGAGAACTGTCATCTTATCACTACAGTTATAAACTAAACTTTACAAGTATTCCTTGCTTATTATATTGGTCATTCATATATATTGTTTATGTATGTTTATGCTGATAGGATAAGATCTCTCCACACATTCACCTTTATTAAATCCTCTGAACAGAGTTAGCTAAAATCCTTGTCTAGATGATTATGTCTATGCATGTTTTGATTGAGTAAACCTTGTATCAGTCACCCGACTTGATCCACTTGAGTAAACATTGAGAGAATAAGTTAAGTTACCAGGCTCATTCCCTTTTCAGTCAGGGAAAGACTCCTAGAGTGATAAAAAATTGGCATCGTTGTCGGGGAATGGAAGTGAACAGAGTTTCCTTGGGAAGAACGACATAGATCCAACTTTTGATGGAAGACAAAAGGAGGACATAGAAGTGAGTGTACATCATCTGCCTTGTGAATCCACGATTCAAGACTCTACTGGGGAGGATCCGGTTGACAGAAGATGAAGAGGCTAAATTTCAAATTTAGGTATCAGTTCATTAGTCTACTTCATGAACTATTGTATTTATTTATCATCTCTTTCATACTGTTCCCTTCACATGTAAAGAGAATCATTTTCTGTTTTGTATATTCAGAAAATCATCATCCCTCTTGTATATATCCAACCTTAGAAGAGGAAAGATTGTAGCCTTCTTGTATTCTAAATGTAGATTCAATAGCTTTACCTTGGCCCATTCATACAAATGATCACTCTATTCAAATTCCTTTTGAATCCGATCAGTCATGTAACCTTGAGGAAGTTAAGATTGATTATAAAACTACTCAGACTTCAACACCTTTTGGCATTGCTGCTGAACCTTGCCACCAACCTGCTTACTTTCATGATCAGCCCACTGCCTTTCAAATTAGGATCGAGATGAATATGTTCAAGCCTTTAATGTTGCCTTATCTCCTTCATCCCTATCCTCTTGATTTCTTTGAATATCTTCCCCGATTTTCTGGAGAGAATCAAGTTTCAGCTGAGAGGCACTTGGAATCCTTTGAGGATTTTTTTGATCGATTTCAGATTGTTCATGATGATGTGGTCATGAGAATGTTCTCTAAGTCCTTGATTAGAGACTTTGTTGTATGGTTTAATGGTCTGAGAGATGATTCTATTGGCTCGTGGATTGAGTTCTCTAATGTTTTCTTGAGGTATTGGAGAAAGAACAAATTATTAGATTCTTACAATGCTGATTTTCATGCTTTGAAAAGAGAGCCGAATGAAGCTTTGCCTATCTTCAATCAAAGGTTCTATCGTATTTATCATGACATGACTTTGGAGATTCGACCCACTGAGATGGATGCCATGTTTTACTATGTTATGGATCAACATTCGGATTTAGTTCTTCTCTTGTTGGAAAGGAAGTCCTCATCCTTAACAAAGTTGTTTGAAGATGCTGAAGGAGTGGAGGAGAACATTCATGTTTCTAGGAGGATCCGAGAGTAGGTTGAGTTTGAAAATATGCATGCACATGAGTAAGAAGAATGTTAGTACACTTCAGATTTTGAATAGGAAGGTAATAAAGGTAAAGCAGATCTAGAACAACAACAAGCACATGAGCTCATTTTAGATTCGGATCTGAACTCTTCAACATTTGCAGAGTACTCCAGAGATAGGTATGAGTATGAAGTGTATGATCAGTTTGTAAATCAGAATGAATCTATGGTAACCAATGATTGCATAGGAAATTATGTGTTCCTTGCTGATCATAGTCCTTGTCATTTAAACATTTCTCTATCATCATCTTCTGAGCATTATTCTGATGAGGAAATTGTAGTTTTTGATGATCACAAGTTGATATCAAGAGAACTAGAAAGTGATCAGTCTTCTAGTAGAGGAACAGTCATGGTTGAGAAAGATTTTTTTGTGGATCAACATGTTTTTGATCTTCTTTTCAAAGATCCGGTGGCAGCCTTCATGGAATAATACATTCTAGAGAACCCAAAAATTTCAGATTTCCTTAGCTCGCACATGTTTTTGGGTGAGTATGGCTTCTTGAATGAGTTCTTATCACTATTATTACATTTCAGAAATCATCTATTGATCGGTGACAGAGACAAGGTCCTTTCAGTTTTAAAGTTGCTTGAATGGATACTATGGAAGTCAGCCTTCACTTAATTAATTTGCAGATCTGGTTAGAGCAGGAGTAGGAAGAGAGAATAAGCTCGCCCTATGAGCAAGTAGATTTTTTTTTGAGTTGATTGATTTCATGAATAAATAGAACATTGTTAAAAGAGAAATATTTGTCTTCAATGCTTTGGAAAGCCCATAGTTCATGCACAAATATGGAAAGGGAATGTATGATTACAGAAATGTTCAAAGGTGAAACTAGATATAAGAAGAGAACTATGATATTTGAATATGTTCATCTACTTTCTGATGCATCAATATCTAAAATAGAGGCAGCATTGACTATTTGATTGGACTCTAACCAATCACTATTATCTTGTAGTATCATTTATGGGTATGTTATTCATCAAAACACGGGTTGTGCAAGCTGTTAGAGGTCGCATGGTCACTGCAGAAGACTTAAAGGAGCATCCTTAAAGATCAGTAAGTTAAGAGAAAATGCATTTTTTCAATTTTGTCAACTTTTATAAAGAAGACTTTTCGATGGTTTAGGTGGACATTTCAATTGTTCATTAGCCACCGAAAGAGGAGCTTCTGGTGGCTTACAGGCACAGATTTTGTCTCTCCTAGCCACCGAAAGAACAGAATAGGGAAGAAAGCTACCATTTTTGTACAGATCTGAGATTTTCGGATCCAGATGCCTCGAGGATGTTTTATAATGATAGATAATAATTAAAGGCATCATTTTTGGGTTTCTCTTCCAGTTTTAAAAGGTGCGAACAAGAGGAGAATATTAAATTTTCTACCTAATTTTGGAAAAAAATATATTTTGGGCAAAGGTGGCAATTTCGATTCTTTATCAGTCTCTAAGGATCTATTGAAGCTATCGAATATTTTTAAGGACATGAAGATAATTGAGATAATAAGTTAACCTAGTAAATAGGATCTTTTCCTATTCTCTTGGAATTGTTTTTGACTTTGCATTTCAAGTAAATTTGATCCAGTTTTCCAAGATCTAGATATCTTTTGTAAAGGCTATAGGTGGGCTACACGTACACTATAGGTTTGCAGGGGTTCAGTTCGAAAGGCCAAACGACTCCATAGACCAATGGTATAGGCTACAGGCAAGTTATAGGTTTGCAGAAGATCAATTGTATAAGCCAGCTGACTCCATGCCCAATGCTAAAGGCTACTAGAAATACTAGGTTCTTGGAAACCTCACAGGGAAGTTTTCATCCCTAGAAGGAGCCAGATGTTATCTCCTCAAATAACATAGTCAAATTTGTTTATTTAGGTGTTAGGAAGTCATTGAAAAATACATTTCTAAATTTTTTAAGGTTCATTTTTGAGAGCCTTATGTTTGTAATAAAGATTGAAAAACATTGGATTTGGTTTTTATTTCAAAAAGTCAAATTACAGGTTTCGATGGCTAAGTGCCTCTCCAAAAGCGCTTCTAAGCCACCAAAAACCTTAGCTTTCGGTAGCTTAAATGCGAAAGTTGGGGCTAGTTTAGCCACCGAAAGTGTAGAAAGTTTGTTTTTACTGCTTTGAGTCATCATTTTCAAATGATGATTCTGAGTGACTGGAGAATCATTTTGAGAAATGGGTGGAGTTTTTTGTTTCTAACATGTCAAAGAACAATAACCTCTCTCATTTTTCCTACAAGTGTCATATATTGGGAGAATCAAATTCATCTCTGAGCCCTAATTTTCGGATCTCAAAATTTCCCTGTTTGACACATGTTTTTGAAATGCAGATACCGGGAAAATGAAAATGAATCTCAAATAACTGAGAGAGGTGTTTTCTCAAAACAAACCAATATAAAAAAGCCTCTTCTAGCTTGTACACAACGATTTTGGTTGGAGATATATGAGTCAATCTTTGAGCAGCATATTTCCAGGAATTTTTGTCTTTTCCAGCCACCTCACAAATTCGAATTTGAGATAGGAGAAGAGGTTATCAGATCCATCTTTTGAGTATCTAAAACTTCTTGTAAAGGCTATAAAGCCTATCATTTTTATAGACTAAAGGGTCTAATTTGGGGATTATACATTGCTTGTACTCCCAAACTTCTCATAGCATTTCATAATATAAGCTTCTTTTTCCTATAAAGTTCAGATTTACCTCCCTTCCATTCTATGCTTGTATATGAATGATTTATTTCATTTCTTGTGCTTATCTAGTGTCTGAGAACTGTCATCTTGTCATTACACTGATAAACTAAACTTTACAAGTATTCCTTTCTAATTATATTGGCCATTCATATATATTGTTTATGTATGTTTCTGCTGATAGGATAAGATCTCTCCACACATTCACCTTTATTAAATCCTCTGAACAGAGTTAGCTAAAATCCTTGTCTATATGATTATGTCTATGCATGTTTTGAGTAAGTAAACCTTGTATCAGTCACCCGACTTGATCCACTTGAGTAAACATTGAGAGAATAAGTTAAGTTACCAAGCTCATTCCCTTTTCAGTCAGGGAAAGACTCCTAGAGTGATAACAGAAGGGATGCTAGCTCAAGTGGCATGAACGAGAACATGATATGGTTGTAGTGATATTTTCCTCTCTGTATGTTGATCTGATCGAACTTGAGCAGGTTAGCAATGGTTTTAGCGAATTGCTCGACTCAGCAGATGACTTGGCCTTGGATATCCCTGATGCAATATATATCTTAGCATTATTTGTCGTTCGTGCAGTAGTTGATGACATACTTCCTCTGACCTTCCTTAGCATTATTTGTTGTTCGTGCAGTATTTGATGACATACTTCCTCCGACCTTCCTGAGAAAAACATTGAAATATCTAGCAGAGGACTCAAAGGGAGTTGAAAATAATTCAGAAGGCTAAGAAAGATTCATTAATACTTGGATCTTGTTATTTATGAAAGGCTTCCACTTAACCATGAAATTTTGTACCATATTTAGGATGTATTCAATATTTTACCAAAATTTAATTTTAACAAGTTAGTGAAGGCCTTTTAATGCTCCAGGAAAAATTGAAGCTGTAGGAGAGATAGGTTTTGGTGGCTTGATATTCATCAAAGTATTGAGAGGAGTTGTGAGGTAAGAGGATGATGAATGAAAGATACTAGATTTATTTCTCATAGAAGAAACAGAGCATGGTAGCCCAGTTAAGTGGTCATCAACAATATCCTAGATATCATTTGAGCAGGTGAAAAGTGTTAAAAGAAATACAAAGAGACAAAGAAATGTATATAGTAGTTGTCAACGCAAGCCTTCTTTTTGCAATGTAATGCACTGCAAATTTCTGTAGGTGGAAGATTATTTCAGATTTAGTCAACTTTGACTTTCTCTTCAGTATTTTCAGTGATGATTCACAACCCAGGTGGTGAATATGATTCGAGAATACTCTTTCTAGATCAACGAAAGCCTCAGTGGCAGTCAAAGAATCAGATTTTGATAAGGATATTATCCCTTAGATTTAGGATCTATTTTCTAGTAAAACAGATTAGGTTTGTTTTGACAAGTGGTTTTCATATCCATCTTCTTAGGATCTATAACAAATATGTATTCTCTATATATATTTTAGAAATTGTAAATGAGTGAGGGGTCAGTCTTCGTGACTATTTTCACTGTATAGACTAGAGAAGTCTTGTTCTTTGGAATATAGATATGAATGTATTTCTTGATGTTTTGCCTTTGATGTATTTGTGGTTCTGTTTATTAGAGTAATCTCTTCCATGTCCATCATACCTTTTAACATCTGATTAGTTCATTGGATCCAAGCTTGCTGGAGTATTTTCTTAATAGTCTCATAAGTACAAGTCTTGACAGTCATTTAGTTGATCCATCTGAGATTGTTGATCTTTGATCTGAACCTTCATTCAAATCATTTCTATGTTACCAAGATCGTTCCCTTTACAGTCAAGGAGTGACTCTTGGAGTGATAACAAATTGGTGTCGTCGCCAAGGACCATATGCGAGCTAGTTTCCCTGGGAGAAGGAAACAGATCCAAATTTTGATGGAAGACAAGAGAAGGATACCGAAATCTCCTGTAACAATATTCCTAGCGACTCCACAATCAAAGACTCCACTCGGGAGTATCCGATTGAAAGAAAGATGAAAGAGAATAAGGGAAAAACAAGGTATCAGTTCACTAGCTTTCTTCATGGGCTTTTGTTGTTCTTTACCAGCTCATTTTTACTTTTCCCTTCATGTATTAAGAGGATCATCTTGTGTTTTGTTTATGCGGATGATCATCAACCTACCTTTGTATATCCATCCTTGCAAGAGAAAAATTTCCAGCCTCCTTATGTTGTTGATGTTGATCCTATATCTTTACCTAAACCTATTCATAAATATGAGCCTTACATTCAAATCCCTCCTGAATCTGATCACTCTTGTAACCTTGAGGAGATTGAAACCAATGAAAAACTTTCTCAGATCTCATTATCTTCAGTGACTATTGAGCCTTCCAATCAGTTTGTTAGTCCTCATGATCATCCCACTACTTTTCAAACTAGAATCATGATGAAGATGTTTAAACCTTTAAATATACCATATTACCTTCATCCTTATCCTCTTGATTGCCTTCAGTATCTTCCCCAATTTTCTAGAGAGGTTCATGTCACAGCTGAGAGGCATTTGGGGGCCTTTGAAAATTTTGTTGATCAGTTTGAGATAGTTCATGATGATGTTACTATGAGGTTGATATCCAAATCTTTGTTTAGAGATGCTGCAGTATGGTTTAAGAGTTTGAGAGTTGATTCCTCGTTGATTTTTATGCTTTGAGGAGAGGCAAAGATGAAGTCTTGTCTGTCTTCAATAGAAGGTTATACAACATTTATCATGACATGCCTTTGGACATCCAACCTACATAGATTGCTTCCACGGTGTTATATGTTATGGATCAATATCCAGACCTTGTCCTTCTCTTGAGAGAAAGGAAGTCTTCATCCTTAGCATGATTATTTGAAGATGCGCAAGATATTGAGGAGAACATATGTGCTTCCAAGAGAGTTCAAGATCCATCTTACTTTGAAAATATGCATGCACATGAGCAAGGGAATTGTCAGTATGTTTCATATTTTGAGCAAGAAGGAAATGAGTATGAAGAAGATTTGGAACAACAACAAGGATATAAGTATATGTCAGATTGGGAATCAGATTCTTCATTGTTTGAATATTTTTCTATGGACAAGTATGCATGTCAATTTCATGATCAATTTTCAAACCTTTTTGAGCATGAGATAGTTGATGATTGCATATACAATTACATGTTTCTAGATGATTACAATCAATGTGATTTAAACCCAGTTTTATCATCATCTTATGATCATTATTCTGAAGAGGGAGTTGTTGCTACTAATGATCAGGATCTGATCACAAGGGAACTAGAAGGTTATCAGTTTTCAAGTAGAGAGACATTCATATATGAGGCATTCATGGATCATCATGCTTTTGATTTAGGTTTCAAAGGAATCCATTTGATACTTGTTGAATGCTTTATTTTTCGACTCATCAAAAATTCCTTATTATATTAATTCACCAAATTTTTCAGCTCATCAAAAAATTTCATATTATATTAATTCACCAACACTTCCGGGTGAGTTTTGTTTCCTAAAGGAATTTTTATTACTGTTTTTATATTTCAGACATTATCTTTTGATCAATGGTATGGACAATATCATTTCAGTTTTGAAACTACTTGAATGGTTGTTATGGAAGTCTGTCTTTACTTGACCAAGTTGCATAACTCGCTAGGAGTATGGTAGCATAGGAAATAAAGCTCGCTTACCGAGCATTTGTTTTCCTTCAATATTTTCATCAGTTTATCAGTTTATTACTTGAATAAATGGCCAGTTTTGAAATTTTGTAGATAAAGGTTGCACAGTTAACTACATGGCCCAATGGAAAAGGCACACAGTCTGCCGAGTTCTTGGAGCCTCGTAGGGAGGTCTCCATCCCAGTTGAAGCCAGATGTTAGCGCCTAAAATGTACCATCAACATTTTAAGTGTTTCATTAGATCAAGGATTAGTTTGCCCATTTTCCAAGTCTTTGATAAGTATCATAACTTCCAATTCCTGCATTAAGCTTTGGCTTATGACCTGCAATATAAAAATTAATAACTTGTTATTTTTTTCCCTAAGATCCTTAGTTTTTATGCATTCCTAGATTTTCAAATAAAAAATATAATTTTTATTTGCCTTTTTTACCTAAAAGGGGTGGTGTGTGTGTTCAAGTGTCAACCACTAATCCTACGACACACCTACATATCGAGCTATCATCTATACCAAGTCCACAAACAACACAAACTCCGAGTGCACATGTCAAGCGCGAGTCAATACATAAACCAATACAAGCCCTTTATCAATTTATATGGCATGCGATATGGCTAGGAGACAGATCACTGCCTTGTTTAACATGTGTGAAGCTTATACCAGCTCAAATTTAGAAGTGATAGTGGGTTTCTTCGTGAGGTTTCTCAACATATATCAATTGAAGCATATTCATATTTATATGGTTATTGATGTAGCCATTAATATTTCCCTGATATTGTTGCGGGCTTTGATGACCCTTACGTCCAAGTGTATGAGGTGGTCAAAGAAATTTCTCCATGTATGCCATGCAGAATTTGAATCTGGACCTCCTGAGGAGATGGAGGGAAAAATAAAGAGGCGTTCTAAATTTTTTTTCAAGGCTTGATGGCCGAAAGGCTTCTGAATGTTGAAGCAAAATCCTCTGCATAATCAAAATGTTGAAGCAAAATCCTCTGCATAATCAGAATGTTGAAGCAAAATCCTCTGCATAATTTTCTAAGTGTAGGAAAACTCATTGAACATGGCTATAAGGTACTTTTTGAGGGAGCATCTTGCAAAATATATGGCAAATACCCCAGCAGAAAATTGATTTCTGAAATCCATATGACTCAAAATAGGATGTTTCCCCTTACACTCAGAACTGCAAATTTGAGTCAACCATATGCACAGAGTGCATCAACCCTAAATGAAACAATGGTTTGGAATACAAGATTTGGACATCTACCATTTCAGAGTCTAAGTCTTCTTCAGAAGAACTCCATGGTCAAAGGTCTACCTATCTTTAACGAGCAAATTCCCCCATGTGAGTCTTGCATACTTGGAAAACATAAGAGAACTAGTTTTCCACGGTCTTCCAATCAAGCCAAACAACATCTTGAACTTGTTCACACTGACCTATGTGGACCAATGAAAACAGAGTCAATAGGTGGTATTTTTTATTTTCTAACGTTTATTGATGATTTCAACAGAAAAATATGGATCTATTTTCTTAGACACAAGTCTGAAACTTTGAAAAATTCAAAGAATTCAAGGCAGAAGATGAAAAACAGAGTGGCAAATATATCAAAGTACTCAGGTTAGATGGAGGAGGAGAATACAACTCCAGAGAATTTGCAAATTTCTGCAAATCACAAGGCATTATCATGCAAACAACAACCAAGTATACTCCACAACAGAATGGAGTGGCTGAAAGGAAAAATCAGACAATAATGAATATGGCAAGAACACTTCTCAAAGAGAAAAGGTTGTCAAATAGGTTTTGGGCTGAGGTAGTAGCATGCTCAGTTTATCTCTTGAATAGATCACCAACCACAAGTCTAAAGATGAAAGTTCCCCAAGAGGCATGGAGTGGGACAAAGCTCAATGTAGTGCATCTAAGGACATTCAGATTCATAGCGTACGCTCACATACCTTCTGAATTAAGGAAGAAACTTGATGACAAAAGTGAGAAATGTATTTTCACTGGCTATAGTGAAACATATAAATCTTATAGACTTTACAATCCAATCACCAAGAAACTAATTCTCAACAAAGATGTAAAATTTCTGGAAAATCAATTCTGGAATGATTCAGAAAATCCGCAAATGGACAATCTAAATCCATTATTGCCAAGTTCTGAAAACGCAGAAAATTCAGAACAGCAAGTACCTCAAACTACTCTTCCAAGATTGCAAGTACAAAGACAACCTGAAAAATTCTCAGGATAACTCAACTTCCAGCAGAGAATCATTCTCTGAACCACACAATCAGAGAACTTGAAGTTTGAGAGAAATCCATCAGCAGTTGGATGACTTTGAACAACACAACCTTTTTTCTTTAATGTCATGTCAACCTACATCTTTTAAGGAAGCAGCTAAGGAGCCACA